>APFE030064805.1:10101-64764 GCA_000404065.3 Pinus taeda
AGTGAGAAAATTCCCTCAGAGATTCATACAGCTCCTCGTTCATCTAGTTCCCCTTTGGATCTCAGTCCAAAGAAAGCTTCCCATACAGTCCATCATATTCCCTTGTCTCTGCCATTCATTTCATTGTTTCCCACTATTCAATCTACTAGTAGCATTCCACATATCCCATTCATGGCAGGCCAACAAGCTCCCAGGAGGATGGAAAGAATTGTAACTGCTAGGTATGGAACCTGAGTCTTGTTTGTTCCTTTAAATGCTATGCCTATAGGAGAATACCAGAAATATATGCTTAATTTCACTGGTACAGATGGGGTAACTGCTGAGGACCACCTTGAAGCTTTTTATAGTTATGCTGATAACTTAGACATTAGTGAAAATGATGTGTGGATGAGAGTTTTTGTCCAGAGCCTTGATGGAGAGGCCAAAAAATGGTTCAGAGAATTGATCCCTAGATCTATTGCTGATATTGAAGCATTAGATGATGCATTTTTGAAGCTCTGGGAGATAAGAAGGACTTTCTGTATAACCATACTGAGTTTGGTAACCTAAAGAGAGAAAATGGGGAATCATTGCCTGATTTTAACAAAAGATTTAATCGTATGTATAATAAGATACCTACAGAAGTAAAGCCAACTCCCACCTCTGCCAAACACACTTATGTCAATGCTTTTGACTCTAATTTCTGCTTATTGTTGAGAGAAAGAAGATGTGCCACTCTGGCTGACATGCAAGATGCAGCCCTAGAAGTAGAATCCAATATAGTGGCTGCAGAAAAACTTAAAAGTCATACTGATAGAAGAAGGCTGAGAGGTGAGGCTTCTTCTTCCTCTGCCTCAACTTCAGAGCCTAAACTAGATAAAATGACTAGGATGATAGAGTCATTGGCAGCAAAAGTATCTAAGCTGAAAGTTGAGTAGAAATCAAGAAAAACAAGGCAGCAAAACACATTTGCTCCAAGAAATTCAAATCCATACAGAAGAGCAAATGAATAGCTGCAAATCATTAAGAGGGGTAAAGAACCAAATGAAGAACACAAAGTTAAATCTCATTTTCAAAATGTAGTCATGGAGGAAGAACAAATTGAAGATGAGGATGAAATACATTGCATGGAAGATAAAGGTAGTGCTGCCTTTTTGACATTAGCTGCATATGAAGAATCACTACTACAAAGCCAAACCAGTCAAGAGTGGGACAGAGAAGCTGTTCTCCGGACTGGTGAACAACAAAGATATAACCTGAGGTCACATGCAAATAATGTCAAGGAGAATCCTGCCCAAAGAGCTGCTGTTCAAACAGAATCACAGAATACCAGACAAAGAAAATCAGCAACTGATCCAGTCATCCTCAAAGCACTAGTTCAAGAGGTAAGAGGTTCTGATAAATCCCCTTCCCCTTTCAGCTTTGAAGCAGAAGTCCAGAAGTTAAAAATATCTGTGCCTCTGTTAGAACTTGTAAAGAGTGAGGTGTTTAGAAAGCCCATCCTTGAAGCTCTTGAGCTAAGATCCACACAGACCTCCACTGACTCTGTCAATTTGAAAGATGATAAACCTGCAGTTGTGCTGAGCCCTATGACCAAACCTGCTGATGATAATTCTCCATCTTTTTATGTTTCCTTTACTATTCATGATAAAATCCTCCACAACTGCCTATTAGACACCGGGGCTAGCCACAATCTGATGCCAAAAGCTGTCATGGAAGAGTTAGGCCTTGACATCACCTGACCTTATCATGATTTATTCTCTTTTGATTGAAGGAAAGTGAGATGCCTAGGATTGATCAAAGACCTAGCCTTCTCCTTAACCTAGTTGCCCATGAAGAGAATGGTAATGGACATTGTGGTAGCAGATGTCCCTCCTAAGTTTGGCATGCTATTGTCCAGAGGATGGATTAAGAGACTAGGTGGGACATTACAGAATGATCTATCTTATGCCACTATCCCAGTTTTTGGAAGAGAGAGCAAGAAATTATACAGAGAAGCACAACTGGCATACATCATCAGTGATGAGAAAAATCATTCTAATAATCCTATATATGCTATGGACACTGATTTTGGAGCATGTATTTTCCAAATAGAAGAATCTCAGAAGGCCTCAATGCAGTTTAAGAAACCAACAGTTCAGGCCGAGGAAGAGCAAGGAAGTCAAGTTTGGGAGATGTTCTTTGATGGAGCATGTTCTAGGTAGACTGCAGGAGCAGGGGTAGTGCTGATATCTCCAAAACAAGAAAGCATGCAGCTGTCTTTTACGCTGGCCTTCCAAGTCACAAACAATATAGCAGAGTATGAGGCTCGGATATTGGGCCTGAAAGAAACTAAAGATAGAGGAATCAAGAACATAAAGGTGTTTGGAGATGCTGATCTAATTATTCAACAAGCGAACAAAACATTTCAAGCAAAGCACCCAAGGCTGAAAGCATACAGAGATGAGGTATGGAGACTCAAAGATTCTTTTAATAGTTTTTGTATCTCATATATCCCTAGAGCCAAAAATCAACTTGCTGATTTCCTTGTTGTGTCTGCTAGCATGTTCATTCCTCCCATGCCTCCCAGACTAGTTTATGAAGTCCAAATGAAATACAGACCATCCTTGCTTGACAATGTCCAGCATTGGAAAGTTTTTGAAGATGATGATGAAATAAATAGGTTCTTGCAAGTCATTGATGAATTCTCTGAAATGAAAATTGACCAAGAGAATGAATCTTTAGAAGAAAATCCCCAAGCACAGCTTAGAAATAAAATTGGCAAAGATAGCATTGTCCAACTGCCCAACAATCATATACCTAAGGGTCTAATTCCTCTAGAAAGACTGTTTGACCAAAATGATGTGCATTATAAGGCTACCCAAAAAGAAGACCAATATGCAGTCTGTAAGCATGATATAGGGAGTCCAGGTCAGCCTAAATACATAAATCTGTCTACTCATTTGTCGGCTGACCAAAGTGCTAATCTTGCAATTTAATGAAGCAATTTGCTAATGTCCTTGCCTGGGAGTATAACAACCTGAAAACATATGACAAGAAGATCATCCATCATAAAATTCCTTTAGAGAAATACACCATGCCTTTCAAACAGAATCTGAGACCCATAAATCCTATGCTCCTCCCTCTCATTGAAAAAGAAATTAAAAAGTTGCTGGCTGCAAAAATTATAGTTCCTCTCAGATATTCCAAATGGGTAGCCAACCTAGTGGTGGTGAGGAAGAAAAGTGGGGAATTCAGACTCTATGTTGATTTTAGAAACTTAAAAAAGTGCTCAAAGAAAGATAATTATTCTCTACCCAAGATGGAGCATTCGTTGCAAAAAGTGTCAGGAGAAAAAGTGATGTCTTTCCTAGATGGGTTTTCAGGCTTTAATCAGATTGTTGTACACCTAGATGACCAAGAGAAGACTGCATTTACCACTCCTTGGGGCACTTTTATGTATGCCAAGATGCCTTTTGGACTGATGAATGCTGGCGCCACCTTTCAAAGAGCTATGGATATAGCATTTGTGGGAGAGAAGGATAAATTTGTCCTTATCTACCTTGATGATATAACAATATACTCCAGCAACCATCATGATCATTTACAACATTTGAAGAAAGTGTTTTTGAAGTGCAGAAGGTTTGGGATTTCAGTCAATCCAAAAAAGTCACAATTTGCTTTAGAAGAAGGCAAGCTGTTAGGACATATTGTTTCTGCTGCAGGTGTTTGAATTGACCCAGAAAGAGTCAAAGCAATACAAACTTTGTCTGTCCCGAGATCGAAGAAGGATATCCAGTCCTTTCTGGGCAAAATAAACTTTGTGAGGAGGTTTATACCAAATTTTGCAGAACTTGTGAAGCATATTACCTCCATGTTGAAAAAGGGGTGAGAGATCAAATGGACAGAAGAAACGAGAAAATCATTTGATTCCATTAAAAAAGCTATTATGGAGGCTCCTATTTTAATTAGTCCAGATTACAACAAGGAGTTCCATATATTTTCTTTTGCCTCTAATGACACCCTTGTAGCTGTTTTATTGCAAGCAGATGAAGAAGGCTCAGAACATCCAGTGGAAAGCAAGACATTAAGGGATGCTGAGCTGAGGTATGATATCATTGAGAAGCAAGCATATGCTCTTATTAAATCTTTGAAAGATTTTAGAGTTTATATTCTGCATTCCAAGATAATTGCATATGTACCCTCTGGTGCAGTAAAAGAGGTCTTAACACAACCTGATGCTGATGGAAGAAGGGCTAAATGGATTGCAAAGTTAATTGAGTTTAATATAGAATTGAAGCCCACTTAACTTGTCAAAGGTCAGGGCCTTGCCATATTATTAGCTGAAGAAAATTGCAGATCATTGGACATAGATTTCATAAGCACAGGCGCATAAAATGGTCAAACAGAAGAAGAGGAAGCAGCTGAACTGGATAGAAAGCAGTCAGTGGTAGAAAATCTAGCTTCTTGTAATTGGTATTTTGCTATAGTTAAATTTTTGCTGAAGCTAGAAATCCCTCCTAGCTTTATTCAAAGTCAAGCCAGAACTATTAAGCTTAGAGCAGCTAAATATTGCATTAATGAAAATTTACTCTACTGGAGGGACCCATCTGGAATGCTTTTAAGATGTCTGGACAAAGAACAATCAATAGAGGTTATGCAGCAATTTCATTCTAGCATGTGTGGAGGGCACCGCTATTGGAAGAATACAACCCATAAGATCCTCAGAGCTGGATATTATTGGCCCACTTTATTTTCTAATGTCTTTTCATTTGTTAAATCTTGTGACAGGTGCCAAAGATTTGAAGGGAAACAACAGTTGAAGTCCCTGCCCTTAAAACCAATTCACACAAAAGGACCTTTTCAGCAGTGGGGCTTGGATTTCATTGGAGAAATCAATCCAAATTCCAGTGGCTAGCATAGATGGATATTAGTAGCCACTGATTATTTCACTAAGTGGATTGAAGCAATCCCTACCAAAAACGCTGATCATAAGGTGGTCATGAAGTTTTTAATAGAGAATATTTTCACCAGATTTGGTTGTCCACATAAATTAGTCACAGATAATGCAACAACCTTTAGAGAAAAAGAGTTGGTGGACATGTGTAATTCAATGGGGATTAAACTGGTTCATTCCACCTCATATTACCCTCAAGGTAATGGTCTAGCAGAATCTTCCAACAAAAGTTTGATAAGGATAATTAAGAAGCTATTGGAGGATAACAAAAAGAATTGGGATTCTAAGCTCAAGTATGCACTTTGGGCTGATAGAGTGACCATTAAAATATCCACAGGGAATTCTCCATTTAAGCTGGTGTATGGCACATAACCAATATTTCCAATTTAGCTTACTCTCCTTGTGCAAAGTTCCTGCAGTCAGAGCAGAATGAGGAAGAAGATATGGCAAAAAGGATCACTGATTTAGTAGAGGTACATCATATTAGAGAACAGCTGGTTGAAAAGGCTGCAACACATTAGAAAAAGATCAAGGATGCTTTTGACAGGAAGACAAAGAAAGACAATTTTCAGGTTGGAGATCTGGTTCTGAAGTGGGATGCGTTAAAAGAAAAGAAAGGCAATCATGGGAAGTTTGATGCTTTCTGGACAGGTCCTTTTATCGTTTCTCAAATCCAAGGGAACAACACCTTCCTACTGAAAAGTATGGGAGGACAAGCAGTTTTTGATGGCCCAATCAATGGGCGTTTTATAAAATTTTATGTTGTTTAGGGTCTTGTGGCCTTAAAGTTGTAGATATTTTATTTTTATTAGCTTTAGTGTAGGTTCAGACAGACTCCACGCCCAATGGAACACTAGGAATTTTGCTAATTTGTTTTTCATCGGAAAGGCATTGATCTATAGGTTCTTGAGACCTCACAGGGAGGATCTCATCCCCAGAAGGAGCCAGTGTTAGCTCTGCTATGTTCTTCAACATTTGATAGATGAAACAGGTCGGGCAGTGCTGGTTATGCTCGCAAAAGGGCTCATAGCAGTTTGTTTCTTCTTCTCCTTCATTTTGCTTACAACGCCATAACCCCCCGTTATTCCTGTTTTACTCCAAGATTTAGCATAAACCTTTATTTCTTTAGCTCTAGGGCACCGAGTTTATACTGCCATATAGCCGTAATCCCATAACCAAGTTCCTTTCGCAAGCCTTTTTCACGTCACATCAGTCATAAACGTGAGCTTTTAGTCCCCGCCGTCGATTGCATCCACCGCTAGATCCAACGGTATTCGCTTCCCCCGACGCCATAACTTAACCGAACATTAGTTCATGGGGAAAGCGGTATTGACCCGATCACATCAGCCACGTGTCGCCCTCCTATTGCAATTGCGTCCTCACATACGAATACCGCCGTAGCTCCGAAGGCGGTGCGATTAATACCGCCCGTCGCTCAACACCATCTTCCCAACCATTAAATTCCTAGCAGTTTTTGCTCCCGGTCACCGTTGGATTTGCCGCCCGAAATCCAACGGCCCATAGCTGTCCCGCTCACGTACCTCCCTCTGTCTCCCGCAATGAGATCTTAGCCATTGATCTGCGCAATCTGACGGCTAGCCTCGTTCCTCCTTTCATCCGCCATGCAGTCTTTGCGTCCTCAACCATTCCATATTTATGAAGGACGAAGGTGGCTAGCTACCTGTACCCGACACAATTATTCTCCAACAACCGCATTTAAGATGCAGTATGGCCAAAGGACGAGAAAGACAAGCCTCGAGCAGTTAAACGCCTTCAGGAGTTATGGAAATTTATTCATACAATACTTCACCTGCCTAAGAAGGACAACAAAGTACCAGAAAATGTCAAATGCATTCATTAAAGCAACAAATTGTAGTAGAGATTCATCTCAGATAGTTAGTATGGTTGGTGGTCTATTATGACCCCTCCACGCATAGGATAGCATATATTTTTGTAATCAACCTCTATATATATCCAGAACTCAGAATGTAATAGGGTTGATGATTTTGGTTCTGATGTAAGGTTCAACTTCTGGAGACTGTAACTACTGTGATACTTGCATCGTCTGGTCTTCATTTTCAGCTAATACAAGCTTCTTTTGCTATTAATTGTTCACTTTCCACTTCTTCTTTGTTCTAGGCTGTGCCTATTATGCATTTATTCATGTGCTCTTGATATTTAGAATTAGAGGGGCTGTTATCCCACCTCTGTGTTAGAATCTTGTATGTATTATTGAATGTGGTATGCAAGTTTCTTTTTACTTAATGCCAGAGAGTTGTCATCATGTCTGTGTATTAAGAAATAGATTTGCAGACTTCTTTACTGGTTGCAGCCGGCCATCACAGGGTCCTGTGCATCTGCTGATGTGGTCAGTATTCTCCATGTTCACCTATTCCTTAAACTGTGAGTAATTGGTGGTCTAAAGCCTTGTAGTCTGGGGTGTTCACCCATGTCTGGAGTTAAGCATAATAGAAGTGGTTATCTGGCTTGAACAAGCATCATTCCTTCCATTCATCCATTTCCAACATCTTTGTTGAGTTTGTAATGTTCCCGAGCATCTCTGATATACAACCTAGGAGAGTTTGTTGGGGTGATAACATCATGTGTTTCTAAATTGTGATTTCCATTCCACAAGATTATAGAGGAAATTTGTAATATCTTATTTTCAGTTTAAATTCACCAGTCATCGAAAACTACTATTAATTTCTACACGGTATCAAATCTTGAAAACACAATAGAAACCACTCAACAGATCTTCTCCCTCAAAAATTTTGATTTGCAGATTTAGGGAAGCAATTTTCTTCTGTGTGGGAATATGTCTTTAAATTGATTGAGGCTAGAGTATGCCTTGGAGGGAACCTCAAATTTCATAGCTTGGAAGGATAGGATGGAAGTTGTACTCAATGATAATGGAGTGTTAGAGTACACCAAAACTAACATTCCAAAACCAACAACAACATATGCATAACAGTTAGCCCAGTGGAAGAAGGATACCACAAAAGCCAAGAGTATAATCTTGGAGGGTGTGAGAGACCACATAGTCTCGAATTTACAAGGAAAGGAAAATCCATATGCTATGTGGAATACCCTCACTGAGTTATTCGAAAATAACACTGATGTTAGGAAATTGGCATTGAGGGATAAGCTCAGAAACATCTAATTGCAGAAAAATGAAACCATTCCACATTACTTCTCCATATTCACTCAGGTTAGAGATGAACTTGGAGGAGTAGGAGAAAGTGTGCCATCTTCTGAGCTAGTAAGCCTACCTCTCCTAGGATTTCTGAAATCCTAGCACAACTACCAGGACTTTGTAAATAGAAGGGAAAAATTTCCAAATTGGGAGAGACTTATTGGAAAAAGTAACTATGTTCGGTCTTCAATGATGTACTTCAATGATTATGTTATGTACTTGTCAAAAGAAAAAAGAAAATAATTTTTATTATTGTAACATTGACTTACTAAAGCATGGGTTTCATTCTTGGGTCATCATTATATTAGTCAAAGTCACCATTGTGGAATCCTAGGGTTAATATTGAGTTTATAGAGTCATTGTATATTCAAAGAGACGCTTCTTGGGCTTTCGAATCATGTAAAAATGATTTGTATCAAGTCAAATATGAATTATGTGTCCTCCACATCATGTCGGCCTAAGGACCCCCATTTGACCCACTAGTAGCCTATATATTGAAGGAGGTCAAAGCAATTTGGAGCACTCACTCTTAGGCAAGTTCTATATCTCAAGAAGAGCTTGAGAAGTGCGAATTCTGTTGTTGGGAGGACGAAAGAAGTGCGAGTTTGGGGGAGTCTCTAGAGAAGAATAAAATCGAACTTTTGATGCTTCTCTCTCTGTTTCGTAGTCTGGGTTGGGAGATCGAAGTCTCATAAGATTTTGCTGTTGCCGTAAGTTGCATGTTGCCGGACGCTGCTGCCTGGTCAAAGTTGCTTGAAGGGGTCAAAGATCTTGGAGGTTGAAATGGTGTGGAGGAAAATTCTAGTCTTGGTCTAGGGTAAAAATTCTTAAAGAGTACTATTGAAAGGAAGAATTATCTTGACTGGGTTTTCCCCTTGAGAGGGGTTTTGCCCTAGCATGTGCCTATATCTTGTGTCTCTTGTTTTTTGATCTTCATATATGTATAATTGCTTGATGAAAGATAATGTAATAATGAAGTAAAAGAAGCAAACACACTCACAGGTAATTATCAAGAAAGGAGAATCAAACCCTAATATAATATCCTTGATTTTCCAACATGGTATCAGAGCTAAGGTCAAGAGAAGTCAAAGATAACTTTGTTGGCATGGATTCTCCCTCTATGGTGAACTACAGAAGTTTGGGTTTCAACTCTGCTGGAAGATGGATCAAGAAGATCATCTACTACCTATTCAACAAAGTCAAGAGTCAAGGATTCTTGGCTACCCTTACAGGTTCTCTCACCGATGACAATGCATGGATCGTTTATAGTGGAACATCGAGACACATGACAGGTGAAAGTAGGAAAATACACACACTATCAAAGGAGTCATCCTCTCATGTAGTGGAATTGGGTGACAACAAAAACTATGCTGTTAGAGGCCTGGGATCTACATCATTGCAGCTGGACAATGGATCAACGCTGCATATAAAAAACATTCGTTATGTTCTAGGTTTGAAAAAGAATTTACTTTCTATTTCTTTTTTAGAAGATAAAGGAGAAAGAATTGCTTTTGTTGATGGAAAAGTATTGGTTTTGGGAAAGAACGCTAGTATTGACAAAGCTAGGATTATTGGAGTTCGTGAAGTAAGTCTTTACCAGGTTATTACTCCATCTCCTCAAGCTCAGGTTCATATGGAAATAAGTCCCATTGAACTATGGCATCGGAGGTATGGCCATCTTCATTATAGGGTCATCCCTACTCTTAGTCAATTGGTTTATGGTATTCCTAATATGAAGTTAGACCATGAAGGTGTGTGTAAGGGATGTTCTTTGGGGAATCATACTAGAAACCCATTTCATCAAAACTAAAGATGAAGTGTTTGATAATTTCAAGGAGTTTAGGGCTGAGGTGGAAACCCTAACCGAAAAGAAGATAAAGAATCTAAGGTCTGAAAATGGTGGGGAATACACCTCTAAAGAATTAATTGCATATTGTAAGGATGTAGGTATTAAGAGGGAGTTCATTGTTCCCTACTATCTTAAACAAAATGGATTGGCCGAAAGGAAGAATAGGTCAATCGAAGAAGGCATTTGAACTATGCTCCTTGATCAATATATACTGAAGTTCTTATGGGGTGAAGCAACGATGACTGCCGTGTACATTCAAAATAGAATTCCTCATAAGAGTCTTGATAATACTACACCTAAAGAAGTATTCACAGGAAAGAAGCCGAGTGTGGATCATTTCCGCATATTTGGAAGTTCAACATATGTCCATGTTTCGAAAGACAAGCGAAAGAAGTTGGACTCGACAAGCATCAAGGAAATATTCGTTGGTTATATTTTTTCCTCAAAAGCATATAGAATCTACATAAAGGAGGGAAGATACCTTGAAGTAAGCAGGGATGTCATATTTGATGAGAATCAAGCTTACAAGAAATGAAAGGATATTCCTATTGATTTTGATGACGAAGAAGTTCCTGTACTCGAAGAAGATGAATTTCATGAGAACTCTACTACAAATGATGAAGAAGAAGGACTAAGTGAACCTATTTAATCGGTGGTTATCCTAACCACAAGGAAGAGGCAAAATTGGTTGAAATCTACATTAGAAGATGCCAATGGACATGAAGCTGTGAAAGGTTCCTCTAGGGAAATTAAGAAACTGAAAAGGTATTCTGGTTGTGCTACATATATGACAAAGTTGATTGAAGTCAAACCATCTACATTCCAGGAAGATGAGCATGAAGAGGTTTGGAAGAAATCTATGCAGGAAGAATATCAATCCATCATGAAGAATGCGGTTTGGGAAATCATTCCTAGACCCAGTGACAAATCGGCTGTCACATTGAAGTGGATCTATAAGATCAAACATGTTGTTGATGGAAGTACAAACAAGTACAAAGCAAGGTTTGTTGCAAGGGGTTTCTCTCAAAAGGAAGGCATTGACTATGAAGAAACATTTGCACCTACTGCAAGGTACACTACCATTAGAGCGTTGGTTTCACTAGATGCTACAATGAGGTGGAATATTCATCAAATGGATGTTAAGACCGCATTTCTGAATGGGACCATTGATGAGGAAGTGTACATTGAACACCCTGAAGGATTGGAAGTGAATAATAGGGACTCCCATGTTTGTAGACTCAAGAGGGCCCTATATGGCTTGAAACAAGAACCAAGGGCATGGAATGCAAGAATGGATGCGTATTTTCTCAGGATTGGGTTCGCGAAGAGTACTACTGATTCGAATCTATATATCAAGGTCGTGAATAATGAGTTCGTCATTATTCTACTATATCTAGATGATCTATTCATCATCGGTGTAGAATGAATAATTCAAGAATGCAAGAAGATGCTGGCAACTGAATTTAAGATGAAGGATGTAGGACTGATGCATTACTACCTAGGTTTGGAAGTATGGCAGAGACCCGTAGAGATATATTTGGGCCAAGGAAAGTACAGCATCAAGTTATTGCATAAGTTTGGGATGATGGACTCGAAGTCGATGGTTACTCCTATGATCACCAACCTCAAGAACTTTAGGAGCTCCAACTTGAGTCTCGTGGATCCTACCTCATATCGTCAGGTGGTGGGTTCCCTAATGTATATGGTAAATATTAGACCAGATATATGTTTTGCAGTGAACACTCTTAGTCAGTTTCAGTTGGAGCCTCGTCATGATCACTGGATAACTGCCAAACATATATTGAGGTATCTTCGTGGCACTATACATCACTGCCTAAAGTATGATAGTAAGGAAGTCAAGCTAATTGGCCTCATATACTCTGATTGGGGTGGCAGTGAGACCGATGGAAGGAGCACTACCGGAGGATGCTTTAGTTTGGGAGTTTCTATGATCTCATGGATGAGTAGGAAGCAAGATCCCGTTGCACTGAGTAGTGCCGAGGCAGAATATGTGGTTGCATGTGAAGTAGGAAAATAAGCTATTTGGTTAAGAAATCTTTTGACATATTTGTTCTATAAGTCTCTAGGTTCTACTGTGATTAATTGTGATAATCAAAGCTGTATCGAGATGTATGGATATGCCGTGTTTAATTCGAGGATGAAACATATCAATAATAAGTTCCAATTTATTAGGAACTTGGTGCAGGATGGGATGGTGAAGTTAGAGTATGTTCCGACATATGAACATGTAGCAGACATATTGACAAAGGCTCTTCCTAATAAGAAGTTCGAATATTTAAGGAACCTGCTGGGTTTGGTAGATATTGGTGATTGTATTGATGATAAAGAAATGGAAGAGAATTGTTGAGGCTTTGCGAGTGAAGCATTTCCTGGGGAGACATCAGGCCGACACTTTGTGTTGATGTCTGGAATCTCGAAATTGAAGAGGTGGTCTTGTTTATTGAGCTCTGTTTTGGATACACACCTGTATGTTTGGGTTAGTGGTTAACAAGTAAGCCTGATGGTACCTAGAGGGGATGAAAGCTTGAGTCCACCTTAGTCCCACTTGGATAGATTTCCCTGGTCAAGAATTTAGTCCATGGCATTGCGATGCCTAAAGGTTCTTCATGTTTTCATATAGTTTGAGATCTTCCATTGTATTTGTAATTTATGAATACCTCCCTAGTTAAGAGGGAGTGTTGGAAAAAGTAACTATGTTTGGTCTTCAATAATGTACTTGAGTCATTATGCTATGTACTTGTCAAAAAAATAAATAAAATAATTTTTATTATTGTAACAATGACTTATTAAAGTGTGGGTTTCATGCTTGGGTCATCATATACTAGTCAAAGTCCCCATTGTGGACTCCTAGGATTAATATTGAGTTTATAGAGTCATTGTATATTCAAATAGACCCTTCTTGGTCTTTCGAATCATGTAAAAAGGTTTTGTATCAAGTCAAATATGAATTATGTGACCTCCACATCATGTCGGCCTAAGGAAGATAAAGTCGGCATAAGGACCCTCATTCGACCCACTAGAAGCCTATATAGTGAAGGAGGTTGAAGTCATTTGTAGCACTCACTCTCAAGCAAGTTCGATATCTCAAAAAGGGCTAGAGAATTGCGAAGTCAATTTCCGGGAGGACGAAATAAGTGTGAGTTTGGGGGAGTATCTAAAGAAGAAGAAAATTGAACTTTTGGCACCTCTCTCTCTCGGTTTCGTGGTCTGGTATGGGAGATCGAAGTCTCCTAAGATTTCACTGTTACCATACGCTGCATGTTGCCGAAAGCTGCTGCCTAGTCGAAGTTGCTGGAGGGGATCAAAGATCTTAGAGGTTGACATGGCGTGGAGGGAAAGTTTGGTCTTGGTCTAGGGTAAAGAGTCTCAAAGAATAATATTGAAAGTAAGAATGATGTTGACTAGGTTTTCCCCTCGAGGGGGGTTTTTCCCTGGCATGTGCCTATATCTTGTGTCTCTTGTTTTGTGATCTTCATATATGTATAATTTCTTGATGAAAGATAAGATAATAAAGAGGTAAAGGAAGCCAACACACTCACAAGTAATTATCAAGAAAGGAGAATCAAACCCCAATATACTATCCTTGATTTTCCAACAAGACTTTGGTTCGATTTGGTGCAGGAATAAATTCGAAGGAACATCAGAGATGTAGTAGCATTCAATGCCGAGGAGGAAGAAAATTGTGCCTTGGAAGGAAAGGGAAAGAAGATCAAGGGAAAGAAGGACCAAGGCAAGCCTGAGTCCATCCAGAACTATGGAAAGAAGAAGGACCAAGGCAAGCCTGAGTCCATCCAGAACTATGGAAAGAAGGACCTCAACAAGATAAAATGTTTTCACTGCCATGAATATGGGCACTTTGCAACAAAGTGTCTACAGAAGAAGTATAACAATAAGCCTTCAATAGGAGCAAGAGGTGAAGCACTTGCCTCACAATTCGAATTAGACTTCACCCTAATTGAATGCATGGCCAACACTGTAATGGGGAGTGTGTGGTACCTAGATTTAGGTGCCTCGTTTCATATGACTAGATGCAAATATTTATTTAGTAGCCTATAGGAGAAGGATCTATAGAAGCACATAGAACTTGGGAATGATGGGAGGTAAAATACCAAACGAAATGGAATTTTAACCTTTAAGAGGGACTTAGACTCCCATCTTCATCAAAAATATGTTATGTATGTACCTGGGATGAAGAAGAATTTGATTTCTGTAGTTGTATTGGAGGATAAAGGCTATGATGTTGTTTTCAGTAAGGGGAAATCCTCTATGAGACATGTAGCTATCGGACAAGTGAAACAAATTGGATTTAGAGTGAAAAATATCTACAAACTTTAGGTGGATGCTTGCATTGCACTGAGAAACAAGGCAGAACAAGTGTAGAGTCGAGATGTTGGAGGACTCTAGCACAGGCGCATGGGACACACACACCATGGGGCCTTAAAAATCATGCAGCGGATTACAAAATGCACCCTTGACCAACATGATGTTTGCAAGGGATGCACACTGGGGAAATACGTCAAATCCACCTTCCAGGGTCGAGATTGCAAAGATGGAGCAATCTTGGAGCGAGTCCACTCTGATGTATGTGAACCATTTTCTACAACCTCTACACAAAATATAGGTATTATGTAATTTTTGTTGATGACTTTTCTAGAAAATGATGGGTTTTCTTCATGAGGAAAAAAGATGGAGTGTTTTCCAAATTTGTTGAATTCAAAGCATTGGTTGAAAAGGAGACCGATCAAAAATTGAAAGCCCTGAGAAGTGACAATGGAGGAGAATTTGTTTCTAACGCCATCAAGGAATTTTGTGCCAAGGAGGGTATTAGAAGAGAACTGATTGCACCTCATAATCCACAATAAAATGGGGTGGATAAAGGAAAAACAGAAGCATAATGGAAGCAACAAGATCCATGTTGCATGATCAAGAGATACCATTACATCTATGGGCAAAAGCATGAAACATCACAATTTATTTGCAGAATAAGAGCCCTCATAGAATACTTGGCATGATCACACCTGAAGAAGCTTTCTATGGGAGAAAGAAAGATGTATCTCATTTTAGAATTTTTGGAGCTACTATGTATTGGCATGTCTCCAAGGATAGAAGGAAGAAATTGGAGCCTACAACTAATGTGGGGGTCTTTGTAGGATACACAAAGAACCAACATAAATATAGGGTGTATTTTCCCTCACTCAGGGTGACAATAGTGAGGAGATGTCAAATTTGATGAGGAGAAAGCTATGATATGCTATCTAGAGTGAGATCTGAGTATCCCATTAGAGGAACCTTAGAAAACGATTCAAGATGTTGTGGAGTAGCCGCAAGTGGAGGAGCAGATTGGAGGCCGAGTGGAGGCACCCATTCAACCATAATCTTCCAGAGAGGGGATGAAGAGAACCAAAGAGGCTGACAGGTTGGTGCAGGATTCACAGGAGCATGTGGGAGCTCCTACATCCTTGCGTAGACAAAGGAGGTCATTAGAAAGATACACTGGATATATGGATCTCATGACAAAACTCATTGAGTCAGAGCCTTCTTCATTTGAGGAAGCAATTTCTCAACCAATGTGGGTTGATGCCACGGTGGAGGAGTATAACTACTTCATGAAGAAAAATTTATGGGGGGTGGTGTCTAGAGTAGAGAACAAGTTAATGGTTGGTTCCAGATGGATTTGCAAAGTGAAACATGCAATTGATGACTGTATTGAGAAGTACAAGGCCAGATTTGTGGCCAAAGGCTTCTATCAAGTAGAGGGAGTGGAATATGAGGAAATATTTTCCCTAGTGGAAAGATATTCCTCAATCAGAACCATTCTATTATTAGCCGCATAGATGGCGTGGAAGATCCATCAAATGGATGTGAAGACCACCTTCCCCAATGGTGTTGTTGAGGAGAAAATTTACATAGAGTATCCATAGGGATTTGAGACTTATAACAGGGAGACACGTGTGTACACTCAGGAGAGCCCTATATGATCTCAAATAGGTGCCCCAAGCATGGTACACTCAAATTGACACATATATCAGTGGGTTAGGATTCACTAAAAGTGAAGTAGATGCCAATCTCTATCACATTGTGGTAGATGACAAGTTGCTTATCTTGGGATTGTATGTTGATGACTAGATACTTACAAGGATGAGAAGTTGATCCTCTCTTGCAAGGAGGACTTTGCAAGAGAATTTGAGATGAAGGACATGGGCTTGATGCATTAATTCCTTGTGATGGAATTATGGAAGGGTGACGGGGAGTTGTTTGTGAGTCAAGGGAAGTATTCCTCTGAAATACTACAAAGATTTCTTATGCAGGACTGCAAGCCAATGGACACACCTCTGGCTACAATCTGGAGGAAGGAGAATGCCTATTTAGGAGAGGCAGTAGATGCTACCATCTATAAACAAATTTTGGGATCCTTAATGTATTTTTTGAACATAAGGCCCGACATATGCTATGCAGTTAATTAGTTGAGTCAAGCCATCCGAGCTGTATTGGAAGGAAGCATACAACTCGAAAGAAAATCATGCGTTAAGATACCTCAGATGCATAAAAAAGTATGGGTTATGGTACAAGAGAACAGAGGGAGTGAATATCCAAGGCTTCACTGCTATAGATTGGGCAGGGAGTCCATTAGACAGGAAAAGTACTTCATGTGCTATATTTAGTGTTTTGTCCGTAGCTATTTCCGGTATAACAGGAAACAAAGGTATGTGGCACTCACCTTAGCAGAGGCTGAATACATCAGACGCAAGTCAAGAAACATGTGAGGCCATATGGATGAGGAAAATACTTGTGACTATTTTCTGTTAGGAGATGGATCCGACAATGCTTTATTGTGATAATCAAAGTTACATTAAACTCTCTAAGAATCTAGTATTTCATGACAGGTCCAAGCACATTGATATCAGGTACAATCACTTGCGAGATTGTGTGCAAAGGAGAATTATGATGCTATAGTACATTCAAACTGAGGAGCATGATGCAGATATCTTGACAAAGGCATTTTCAAGAGGCAAATTCAAATTCCACAGGTGTAGGATAGGAGTGGTGCGAAATCCCTTTCTTTCTAAGAGGGAGTGCTAGAAATCGTAGCAAAAAAGGCTCAATTTGACTTGTGCCTTAGTCAAATTGAGTAATTTGATTTTCCACATCAGTAGGATGACTTGGATGGTAGTTAACTTGTGTGACATGGCCTTTTCTCCTAGTTAGATCAGCTAATTCGAGTTTGTAGGCTTGGAGTAGAGTTGTGCATGCAGTGATTACTCAAATTTAGCAATCTAGTTTAGTTATTTTCATTTGAACTTAGTTAACTGAGCTCAGGTCATTAATTGAGTTAGTTGAAGCTCAATTAAGTAGGAGAACTATTGTTAATTATTATGAATATAATTCATATAAAAATAACAAATGTAAATATAAATATAATAATAACAAATAATAATTAATTAACTCATAGTTAGTTAGTTAGTTAATAATGAAGAGGTATGTCTTTGAGACATGACCATTTATGAAAGGGCACATGCATAGGTATATAAGTGGGCCTTCATTATAAACATTACACACATCTTTTTGTACATTAAACAATTATTATATACAATTACTACTTGTCCTATGATGGATACTTACATATTTCAGTTCTTCTGAATTATTTCGCTGCATATATGATCTTTGTTCGTTACATTGGTATCAAAGCCACGTTAGCAGATCCCAGCCTTTGTCCATTAAGTCGTCGTCACAAATTTGAGCATTTCGCTACACAAGTTGCTGAAGATTCTCCATCTTGTCGTTAGGCCTATGGCCAAGTATTTGAAAAAAATAACAAGAGAAAATAAATTAAAAAAAGAAAAAAGAAAAGGGAGGTATATCTAAATATAATATAAATAATATAAAAGAGGATATATATATATATAAACTTTGAAAAGTTTAAAAAAATCATATTAAAAACTTAAAAATAAAATAAAAATAAAAAACATAAACAATAAATACTTACGTGGGCTAACAGTCACTATCGTCAGCCATCTGCCGTTGCCGCAATTTACCTTCATGATTTCGAAGCCACCCGCCACAAGCAAACAACTGACGACCACCAGCCCCAACCTGCGACTGTTGCTACCCATGCAAACGAGAGGGACACTGCCACCGCTGTACATGACACCCTGCAACCGAAGTAAACCATCAATCACACGTAGCCATCCAATAGTATGAACAACTCTCATTGACACAATCACCATTGCCTCACACAACCTTTGTCGTCACGACCATTGCTCTTGTTTGCCTCCTCTTAACCCTGTTCAACCTCTCTATACCACGACACAATGGACATACAAAACACTTTATGCCCTGCACCCATCTTCATAAGACCATTCTGCCGCATCCACCCTCTATCACATCGATCCATTCCGCGCTTCCTGTTCTCCACTCTTCGTTATCCCTGTTTCATTATGGCGCATCTATCTTACTGCCACTTTTTGTGACTTCGAACCAGTGCAACCCCCATCCGTGCCTTTTGGTGCCTATACCTATTATAACCTTATAATTAAATAATTATAAAATATTATAATTATTTAATTATATAATCTAAAATTATATTTACATAATTTTGTAATTATAAAATTATAATTAATTAATTATATATAGTTTATAAATATATAATAAATCTAATTAACTATAAATATAAAGAATAAAAAAGAAAAAAAGAAAAAAACCCTAAGTTTGATCCTAAAAAATTAAATAGAATGGAGTCTAATTCAGAAATAAAGGAAGGGAAATTTTCCTATAAAGGTCTTCAGCGATGGATCACATGTTAATTACATTAAAAGGAAGTATCCAAGGAAAATAAATTAATCTTGCCATCAACAAAAGCAACAAGAAAAATTACATCAATATTAATTTGACAAATCAACTATTAATTTAAGAGCTAAGCATTGGTGAAAAAAGATATTTGTGGCCAAAAGGAGTATGAAATTAGTGATTTACAAGTGTTGGTAGATTATTATAAGTACATATCTCAATTCTGTGTTGTAACTATGTTTAATAGAAACATTGAAATAATTCTTGGTCAACCTTGGTTTAAGGAATTGGGTGCGTTCATGTTAAACATAGAGAAATAATTTTTGAAATTTCCTTATAAGGGGAAGATGGTCATTGTAGAAATTCCTCGTAGATTCAAACTGCTTATGTAATATTCTAAAACAAAATACTTGAATCTACTCTACTCATGATCCAGATTTAAACAGGAACGCAACAAATTACAGATATAACCGGAAATACAGAGGTGCAACAAAAATAACACTTCATTTCATTAATATCAAATACTGATGTTTACAAATAGAATGGAAATAAGACTAGCTCGGACGATGATAGCTTATTTATGAGAACAGATGTGGCGGTTACATGCCTCTAAACTCTTTGTTACAATGAGGCTCGAAGGCCTATTTATTATTGAGAAACAATGGAAAACCCAAAACATCCCAAAACCTAACCCTAAGAGATGAAGCGCCAAATTATGGGCCTCGTTTGGGTAAATTGGTACATCAACTTCCCAGGGTTGTAACTTTGGCATGCGATCTCCGTTTGACGTGCACAATGCCTCGTTAGAAAGATCTATCCAAGGAATACAACTTTTGAATGGCCAACATTGGTTAAAAAACCATGTTGGCCCCATTTTTCCCAAACAATGTTGTTTAGGGCTTCAAAACGGCTCCAGAAGTTCAAGATTTGAAAAACTGCCAAAAATAGTAAATTGTGCTACAAATAAGGAAACTGAAAAATTGAAAGAAAAAATGGTGGGGGTCCAAATGGAATAGGTATATGACCACCAATATCCACTTGGATCATTCCTCCCCACTTAGGAAGCAATGGTCCCCATTGCGTTGAGTTTCTCCATGAGATAAGGAAACTTCTGTTGAACTTGGTCCTTAGTGAGTCACTTGCCCTGGTGAAGGAGTTGGCCTGCTTTGACAATTCGGTATAGTTGGATCCTTTGCTGTTGGCTGTTCTTGATCTACGTTTTCATGATCTGATCAGTTGTGGCTTGTTCCATGCAGTCTGGATTTAACTTTGTAGGTGTGAGTTGTTCTCCAATGTTTGATGTGTCTAGCAATGGTGGGAAGCATGGTCGAAGGTAGTCTACATTGAATACTGGGTGCAGAACAAGGAATGGGGGAATGCTAAACTCAAATGCATTGTCTCCCATAGCCTTGGTAATGGTGTAAGGACCATATCGAAGTGGTATGAGTTTCTGATAGGCGTTGGTAAGGCGTTCCTTCCGCAAATGCAACCAGACTTTGTCACCCACTTGAAACTTGTGTGGCACCTGATGTTGATCATGTCACTGCTTGTACTTGGCATTTGATTTCTTCAAAATGTCATGGACCTACTAGCAAATTTTTTGAATGTGCTCAATGAAGTTGTTTGCCTTATCAGCTTCAGACTGGACATGAGCCGAATCTGTCTGAGTAGCTACAAATGATATGACCACATCAATGGGACATAGTGGCTAGAATCCCAAGCCCACTTGAAAAGGGTTGTGTCCAGTCGAGCTGTGGAGAGCCCGATTATAACTGTGTTGGACATAGGGGAGGCTCTCATCCCATGTGTGTGGATGCTTTGAGTTGTACATGCATAGAATGTGTACGATCACCCTGTTGACGACCTCTATCTGGCCATCAGTTTGGGGATGGAAAGCTATGGACTTAGTGAGATTGGTGTCCAATATTTACCAGAGACTCGACCAAAATGTACTGAGGAACCTGCTGTCTCGATATGAGATGATAGACTATGGGATCCCAAAGTGTACCCACACTCATTCAAAGAAGAGTTTAGCAGTGGCTTTTGCTATGATATTCTTCCTGTAGGCCACCATAATGGCCATATTCAAATGGAACTATTGCAGGTATGTGGACCACTTCTGATGGCGATCATTCTGCAACTTCCATTGTGTCTATATGAAATACAGGGGTTGTGGTCTATGTGGATGACCGTTTCCTTCCCCAAAATGTAATGCTTCCATTTTCGGCATGCCTGCAGAATGGAATACATCTCTTTATCATAAGTGGGATACTTCCGGACTATGTCTGAAAGTGTTTCACTATGATATGCCACTGGATGCCCCTGTTGCGTAAGGATTGCCCCAATAGCATAGTCAAAGGCATCTATCTCAATCTCAAATGGTTGTTGTAAGTCTGGTAACGTGAGCACTGGTGGAGAGCAAAGGCTATGTTTCAACTCTACGAATGCCTTCTGTTGAGATTCCAACCAAACAAATTTTGCTTTCGCTCCTCCCTTAGTGACTTGACTTAAGGGCCAAGTGATATGAGAGAACCCCAACACGAACCTGTGGTAGAAATTGGCAAGACCTAGAAAGTTGCAAAGTTCTATCACAGTGGTTGGGGCTGGCCAATCCGGAATGACTTGGATCTTGGTTGGATACACATGCACCCCCCCGTTAATCAATAATGTATCTGAGATACTGCACCTGGGTCGTGCCAAAAGTGCATTTCTCCAAATTGGCACACAACTTGTGTTACTGCAGTGTTTGGAGAGCTTGTCGAATTTGTTGGAGATGCTCTTTCCAACTCTGGCTAAAGATCAGCATGTCATCCAAGTATACCACTAGAAATGAGTTGGTGAATGGATACAAGATGTCATCCATCAGCCTCATGAAGGTTGCAAGAGAATTCGTCAACCTGAAAGGCATAACCAACCATTCGAAAAGAACCTCCTTGGCTTTGAAGACAATCTTCCACACATGGGAGGGTTCAATTGGTACCTGGTGATATCCGGACTTCAAGTCAAACTTGCTGAAATATTTCCCCCCTTGAGTTTGTCTAGAAGGTAATTAATTCATGGGATCAGGTACCTATTCCAGACAGTGATATTGTTCAACGCCCGATAGTCAGTACAGAATTTCCAAGTCCCATCCTTCTTCCGTACCAACACAATCGGGCTCCCACAAGGCGATGAACTTGGCTGGATGTGACCTTTCTATAACAACTCCTGAATCTGCCTCTTGGTTTCGTCGTTCTCCAGAACAAAGTGTCGATAGATTGGTCCATTGGGAAACGACACACCTAGGGTTAGGTTGATGGAGTGCTTGACCTGATAGTGCAGAGGCACCCTTGCGGGGGAGGTGAAGATGTCCTCGTACTCCTCCATGACCTTGTCAATTTGTTGTTTTCGTGCATAGGGGCCCTGTCTGGAGGTCATGGCCACCATATTCTTCTTTCCTTGAGGGCGTATCATTAGGAAAACAAATTCCCTGATTTTGGAAATGATCTTACTGCATTATTATGCAGTGACTAAAGAGATTGTGGTAGGCGGTGCTACCTCTGGTATCCTTTACAAATTATTTCCCAAGGTAACAATAACATCGTGGGGCCTTGAATCATACACAACATGTCGCTTCCATAAGTATGGTTGGCCTAATAATACATCACAAACATCAAGGGGAGCAATGTCACATAAAACCTCATCCATGAAGGGACTGATGCTATATGAAAGGTGACACTGCTGGCTCATGCGAAGATCTCGTCCTTGGTGAAGCCACCCGATGGTGTACGATTGTGTGCTGTGGTTGGTAAGCCCAACCGCTTCACGACCTCTACTGAAATGAGGTTCCTTTGGCTCCCACTATTGATAATGAACTGTAGTGGGGAACCCTTTTTACCCAAATCTAGGAGTGGAAGAGGAGCTCCTCCTCCTCCTCTGGATCTTCAGGTTCCCCCCTTTGGATCTTTGTGGTGGCAACGATGGCATTGGGATCCGCATCGATAATATTCTTCCCTTTGTCATTCCTCTTGTTGGGTTCTGAATCAGAGTCGGAACATGCATCTGATTCTGAAGCCTTCAGTTCGGTCACCAATCACTGCTTGGCCTGACACTCACTTGTGTTGTGGGTGGAGCTCTTATGGAACTCACACCACTTTCCTGTGTCCTTCTTCAGCTTCGCGGTGTTGTTATTTGCTTGCGGCTTTGGCGGGTTGTCTTGGGCCACCCCACCTTGGCTTTTTCCTTTGTTCTAAGGTTTTGGGGCACCTTTCCCTTGCTTCAGATTCACAGATCCAAAGTCTCGCTTCTTCTGTTTAAACTTCTGCTCGATCTTGAGGGCATATCGGTACGCCATTCTGAGCAAGGAGATTTACATGAAATCCATCTTGTCCTGGATGTACCTGTGTAGGCAGCCGAAGTACTTGAGTAACAACGGTTTCTTAGAATCCTTGATAACCAATTTCGTGTGAAGGGTATGAAAAAAATTGGTGAACTTCGACACATCTTGGTCCCTTCCTTTCCACAACGTGGTCCACTTTATGTATATATCCTCATAAGTATCAACAGGGTAGTACCGCTCCTTGATGGCGTCCTGGAACAAATTCCAAGTGGGTGCCACTGAAAATAGTGAGGTCCTAATTTCATCCTTTTGCTCACAGTAGATTTCCCACTAGTTCTTGATGTGGGGGGCCGCTTTGAGAAGAGCAAAAATAATATTTTCTCGACTGGAAAAATCATGAACAGAAAAATACCCATTTAGCAGATTTAACCATTTATCTACGACATCTGCATCTATTTGGCCCTCAAATATGGGAATTTCAAAGTTTACATCTACCTTAAAAGGAGTGGAGCCTCCATAGTGGTTGCTGGATGTGGATGCACTGCTAGTAGGAAACTGTTGAAGGATCTAGGCAAAGTTATCCATCATCGCATTCCTTTGTTTCTCAAGGGCCTCCTCAAGCAATATTTGGATAGGATCTCCTGCTCCCTCATCTTTCTTTTCTTCCCCCATGGGCGGTTGTTGGGGTTCGCAAGGCTGGTCTTGCAAAGGTTCAACCAGATCAAGCCCTAACTCCTTATATCCCGACCTCGTTGGGGACATGCAAAGAAAAATAGAGAAAGAGAAGATTGCTCTGATACCACTGATCCGGATTTAAACAGGAGTGCAACAAATTACAGATATAACCAGAAATACAGAGATGCAATAGAAATAACACTTCATTTCAGTAATATCAAACACTGAAATATGTTTACAATAGAATGTAAATAAGACTAGCTCAGGCAATGGTAGCTTATCTTTGAGAAGAGATGTGGGCGCTACATGCCTTCTACTCTGTGTTACAATGAGGCTCGAATGCCTATTTATTATTGAAAAACAATGGAAAACCCTAAACATCCAAAAACCTAACCCTAGGAGATGAATCGCCAAACTATGGGCCCCGTTTGGGTAAATTGGTACATACTCTTCCCGGGGTTGTAACTTTGGCATACGATCTCTATTTGACGCATGAAATACCTCATTAGAAAGATCTATCCAAGGACTACAACTTTTGAATGGCCAACATCAGTCACTAACCCATCTTGGCCTTAGTTTTCCCAAAAACAATGTCGTTTAGGGCCTCAAAACGACTCTGGAAGTCCAGGGCCCGAAAAACTGCCTAAAATAGTAAATTGTGCTATAAATAAGGAAACTGAAAAACTAAAAGAAACAATGGTGGGGGTCCAAATGGAATAGGAGGGTGGCCACCAATATCCACCTGGATCAACTCATCAGCGGAAACAATTAATCGACCGAGAAATCACAAAACATGAGACAAGATTCAATCACATATCCTAAAGATTTATCTAAGGGGAAAGCTTGCTGCTCAAAACCCCGTCCTATCTGTATATTGTATTAGATTAGAAACATAGAGAAGATTTACAATGCTTGCTCAAGCCCGAGCAAGCTCTGCACTAGTACAATCTATCTCACTGCCTCACAAGCTGTCTCTGGCCAATACTTAGCCAATTCCGCTTCTTTCCAACCTCCTATTTCCTTGCGCTATTTCTCAAGGAATTAGCCCCCTATTAATTAGGGAAATTCCTATCCTGAATTGCGTAATCTCTATAGGCCCTTCTTTGACTGCATGCACCACTTGTAAAACTCGGAAAATTATACAATTGATAGTACACTTCCCTTGAACTACAATCTCAACTAGGTAACTCGAATTTCATGTATGCATGAGTTAATTATGGCTTATTTATCACTTAACTGGTTGAACACATGAAGTTTCACTCCACTGCTAGACCTCCTACTAGTTCCTCCAATAATTGGAATTAGTTTAACTGACATTAACTCAGTTTGACTGAATTAAACTATTACAACTCAAATTAAACTCAACCTAGGCTTATAAAATTTAGGAACCACTCTACATGACTCAAGTTAAGTCCTCAACTCGAATTAACTGAGCCAAATAAGTTAAATTAACTTAGTTAACTTATTCTCGTTGTCTTGTGATGTAGAATTACAATTTTCTCCTAATTTAATTCAAGGGAAAATTAAATCCAGATTTTCTTGTTTCCATTTTCAACACTCCCTCTTAACAAGAAAGGGATTATGTGCTACCCCGATCCAACTTCTATGGAACTTGAATTTGCATCTTGACAATTACTTTGTCAAAATATCTACATCTTGTTCCTTTGTAGGAATGTAATCCAACAACATGATTCTCCTCTGCACACAATCTCGTAGATGGTGATACCACATATCAATATGCTTGATCATGAACAAATGGATTTTTAGAGAGTTTGATACAACTATGATTGTCACAGTAAATCAAAATGGGATCCATCACCTGACCAAATAACTCAACAAGAATCTTCCTCATCCAGATAGCTTCACAAGCTGCTTGACTTGCAACCATGTGCTCTACTTCTGCTAAACTGAGTGCAACTAATCTCTGCTTTTTACTGTACCAAGAAACTGTTGCTGACCCAACACCGAAGATGCCTCCTGATGTGATCTTTCTATCTGATGGATTACCTGCCCAATCTGCATATGTGAATCCTTGTAGCTTCACTCCCTTTGTTCACTTGTACCAAATAGCATATTTAGTGGTGCCTCTGAGGTATCTCAACACATGTTTGGATGCCTTCCAATACAATTTGGTTGTATTAACCATTGCTTCACTAAGATGGTTAAATGCATAACACATGTTTGGTCGTGTGTTCACCAAATACATTAGTGAACCCACAAACTGCCTATAAATAGTAGCCTCCACTACTTCACCTGAAGTAACATCTTCCTTCCTCCAATTCCCTGCTAGAGGAGTCTCCATGGGTTTGCTTCTCTTCATGTGGAAATTCTTCAATATCTCATTTGCATACTTGCAATGAGAGATAAACAGTTCCCCATCTCCTTGTCATACTTCCATACCAAGGAAATAATGCATGAGCCCTAGGTCCTTCATCTCGAATTCTCTTGCAAGATCCTCTATAGAAGATTTGACCAACGTCTCATCACCTGTTAGAATAAAATCATTGAAATATAATATTATATATCAATAGTTTACCTTTAACCACAATATGGTAAAGGTTTGCATCTTCTTCACTTTTGGTGAAGCCCAACCTGGTGAAATAGTTGTCAATCCTGGTGTACCAAGCACGGGGTGATTGTTTCAATCAATACATCGCTCACTTGAGTATGCACACATGCGACTCTTTGTTGAAGGTCTCAAATCCTTCCGGCTGTTCAATGTACACCTCCTCCTCAATCACTCCATTGACGAATGTTATCTTCACATCCATCTGATGTATCTACCATCCCATCTGTGCTGCAAGAGCTAGAATTGATTTGATTGAAGAGTACCTTGCTACAAGAGAAAAGGTCTCCTCGTAATCAATTCCCTCCACTTGAGAGAACCCCTAAGCCACAAATTTGGCCTTTTATTTATTGATGCTTCCATCTACTTCTTGCTTCACCTTGTAGATCCACCTCGAACCTACCACTGACTTGTTATCTGGCCTTGGGACAACTTCCCAAACACTGCTTTTGAATATGGAATCATATTCTTCTACAATGGCATCAACCCATATTGGCTTCTACACTACTTAATCGAATAAGGATGGTTCTGCCTCAACTAGCTCTTTCATCAGAGCTATGTACCCAATGTATCGATATGGTGACCTCATCTGCCTATGCTGTTATGTGGGTGCTCCCACATTCTCTCTAGCATCATGCAATAATATTTCATCTTCCTTGGTGCGCTTCCTTCCATCTCTAGATGTCTTTGCATGAGTGGGTGCTTCCACTCTCTACTCCTTTGCTTTTGGCTTCTCCACATCATCTTGAGGTTCTTCCTTTGGAGCTAAAATCTCCTCATCTACATGTAACTGAAGCTCCCTCTCAAGGGAACATCTCATGTCCTTCTCTTCATCAAACTTCACATCTCTACGATCAACTGTCATCCTATGATAGTTGTGAGGTGTATTAGAGTACCCCAAAAATATTCCCAACTTAGTCATCGGCTCTAGATTTTTCCTTGCATCCTTGGTAACATGCCAATAAAATGATGAACCAAAGATCCTCAAGTGTGACACATCTGGTTTCTTCCCTGAAAAAACTTCTTTTAGTGTACTAATCCCAAGAATCTGACGAGGACTCCTGTTCTGCACATATATTGTTGTGCTGCATGCTTCATCCCACAAGTGCAACGATAGGTCTTGATTATGTAGTATCGCCTATGCAACTCCCATAATACTTTTGTTCTTCCTATCAGCCACCCCATTCTGTTGTGGGTTATGGGGTGCTATTAACTCCCGTTGAATGCCTTCTGATGCACATAATTTCTTGAACTCATTCGATACATATTCACCACCATTATCACTCCTGAGAGCCTTCACTTTCCTGCTAGTGTCTTTCTCAACAAGTGCTTTAAATTCAAGAAATTGGAGAATGTTTGGCCTTTCTTTTGCATGAATAAAATCCAACACTTATGTGAGAAATCATCTACAAATATAACATAATACCTGTGCTTGGACGTGGAGGCTGTCGAGAAAGGTCCACACACATCTGAGTGAACTCTTTTAAGGACTGTTTGTGCTTTACTGTCCTTATCATGAAAGGTGGCTTTGGTGTACTTCCCTAGTGTACACCCTTTGCATGTATGTCGCTACTCTAGTGCACCATTGGAAAATCCTTTAGAAATATGCTGCATTATCTTCAAAGCTCCATGGTGCAAATGGCCAAGTCTCCTATGCCATAATTCACCGATGTCTTGGCTATGCACCTTCTCTACTTTCGTGCTCAAGGTAGCAAGATCTTTTATATCCAATATGTAGAGGTTCTGCACTCGAACCCTGATCCGCTTCACTTGTCTCGTGGCGATATGTCTAAGGAAAACCTTTCCTTTGCTAAATATCACATTGAAGCCAAGGTCTTCCAACATAGCAACTGAAACCAAATTCTTCTTCATACCCGGAATATACATGACATCTTTTAATGTGAGAGGAGAACCAAAATACCTCTTAAAAGTGTCTGTACCGATATCAGTTGCTGTATGCCTTCCATCATCTCCCATTTTGATGTGCATCTAGAGTTCCTTCTCCTCTAATTCATTGAAAAATTCTTTGTTTCCCGTCATATGGAATGAGGCTCCACTATCCAGATACCACATACTACCCATCACCGATGTCAACATACATGCAATGAGTGTGAAATCCAACTCAAATTGTGAAGCTAGAGCTTCATCTGCCACTCCTCCTGAGGGATTATTGCTGGCCTTCTTGTGCAGACACTTCATGGCATAGTGTCCCAACTCATGACAGTGAAAAAATCTAATCTTCGACAAGTCCTTCTTCTTGCCTTCCTGACCATAATCTCATTTGGATTGGGATTTATTGCCTTTCCCTTTATTTTCCTTTCCAGCGAACACATAGTTCTCCTCATCATGCTTGGATGCGGTTTCATCTATGGTGTTTCGCCTTATCTCTTAAGTTAGACCACAATCGCTCCCAATTCGGTAGCTTCTCCCTCCCATTTACCAAATCTTGGCAGCTATGTTAGCTCTTGGGAAGGCCTATAAGTGCTAGGCTTACCAGATCATCTTCGACAACCGTAATACCAATACTCCCAAGTTCATCTCGACATTGGGTGAGCTTGCTCAAGTACTGTGGTATTGTGTTTCCCTTCTCCATCTTGATCTTCCAAAGCTTATCCTTCAGTGCCAGCTTCTTGTGGTCATTGTTGTTCTAAAAAAAATCTATCAGGGCTTGCCACATTGCATATGGGGTATCCTTCTCGTGGACGTTCGAGAAAATATGATCTTGAACTCCTTCTAGTATGATCCTCCTTGCCTTTGCCACACATTTCTTCCATTCTACCAGATCTTGAGCATCAATTTTTGGAGGCTTAGGAATATCATTGTCTATGAATTCCTTCAACCTGTTATCTTCTAACATTGCCTCCATCCTGTCCTTCCAAGCAATATAATTTGAGCTACCCTCAAGGGCATACTCGAGTCTCAATCCATAGTACGAAATCCCGTTGGCTCTGAAGAATGATACTGCAAATTCAATTTCACATGCAAAGACAAACTCAAATTCTTCTCTTCTATTGTGAATCCTGCTCTGATAACATACATAAATTCCTTGTAGATTCAAACTTCTTATGTAATATTCTAAAAAAAAATACTTGAATCTACTCTATTCATCAGTGGAAACAATTAATCGATCGAGAAATCACAAAACACGAGACAAGATTCAATCACATATACTCAAATATTTATCTAAGGGCAAAGCTTGCTACTCAAAACCGCTTCCTATTTGTATATTGCATTAGATAAAAGAATTAGAGAAGATTTACAATTCTTGCTCAAGCCTGAGCAACCTCTGAACTAGTACAATCTAGCTCACTGCCTCACAAGCTGTCTCTGGCCAATACTTAGCCAATTTTGCTGCCTGCTAAGCTCCTATTTCCTCGCACTATTTCGCAAGGAATTAGCCCCTATTAATTAGGGAAATCTCCATAATGAGTTGCATAATATCTATAGGCTCTTCTTTGACTACATGCACCACTTGTACAACTTGGAAAATTATACAATTGATAGTACACTTCCCTTGAACTCCAATCTCAACTGGGTAACTTGAATTTCATGCATGCTCGAGTTAATTATGGCTGATTTATCAGTTTACTTGTTGAACACACAAAGTTGCACCCCAATACTGGACCTCCTACTAGTTCCTCCAACATTTGGAACTAGTTTAATTGACATTAATTCAGTTTGATTGAATTAAACTATTACAACTCAAATTAAACTCAACCTATGCTCCTAAAATTTAGGAACCACTCTACATGACTCAAGTTAGGACATCAAATCGAATTAACTGAACCAACTAAGTGAAATTAATTTAGTTAACTCATTCTCGTTGTCTTATGATGTGGAATTACAATTTTCTCCTAATTTAATTCAAGCGAATATTAAATTATGACTTTCTTGTTGCCATTTTCAAGAGTCAAATTTTGAGACATAAAAAGTAAGACATAATCAGTAACACCTTCATTAGAATACTTTAAGGATATTCAAAAACTAATGCTATAAGAGAATCAATAATGAATATCAAAGAAACATAAGGAGCTTGAAGAATTCATATCCAATAAAAGTGAAGAAATTCGTCGACTTAAAAACCACATTGAAAAATTAATTTCAAAGGTCAAGAAATCTAAGGTTAAGAAACAAAGACTAAAACAAGAAAAAGAAAGTTCCAACTAGAAGCTCAACGAAAACCTATCAGAGAAGGAAGAGGAAAATTTATGCTTAAAAAAACTTCATAAAAAATTGTTAGAACTAATCAAAAGTGTAAAGGATAAAGAGAAGGATATTAAGGACAAAGTCAATGAATCAGAAAACAAAGAGATTTTACGCTTAAGGAATTATAACCAAAGCCTTCTTACACAAATAAAGAAGCTTAAAAGTGTGAAGAAATCACTAAATGACAAGTTAGAACAACTTACTCAAGAAGAAGTATAAATTCTCCACCCGTAACAGTCCAAGTCAAAGATAAAGGAACACATACCAATCCATTCAATGTCACATCTCAAGAAGAGGATAAATTAGTTAATGTGAAGACGTACTCAGAAGTTGTAGTCCAAACAACAAAAAATTCAAGTGAATATCTCACAATTAATCAAGCAATTTTTAAACCTGAAAGAAATCAGATGCCCCCAATAAAACAAGAAATCACCATGAATAGATTAAGGAAAAATAAAACCACAAGAACTCTGTATTAGCATCTGAATCACAAGAGAAGACAACTAAGTTAGTCTACATATTAGACCATTTAGAACGGAAACAATAGATTTACGTTCCAAGGAATATTGAAGTTTGCAAATTTTAGTGTTATGATAACAATTCATTACAAATTTCTAGTGATCAGAAGATTCCATAGAAGATTAATCTTGGATGGCCAGATCCATTCTTAGTTCGATTTTTTTTTTTTATCACTCAAAGGATCATATCGTCTTGTATCAATGAAGGTGAAAGTTCTGAGACGAGAAGATATTCAAGACAGGAAAAGAGATACGACCTTTCATCAGTAAGCTTTGAGGACAAAACTTTTTGAAGAGAGAAAATGTTATGAATACTCATATAAAAATAATAAATGTAAATATAAATAATAGAAGAATAAAAAGTAATTAATTAACTAATAGTTAACTAGTTAGTAATGAAGATGCATGTCTTAGAGACATGACCATTTATGAAAGGGCACCTGCCTAGGTATATAAGAGGACCCTCATTGTAATCACTACACACATATTTTTGTACATTCAACAATTGTTATATACAATTATGACTTATCCTATGATGGATACTTACATATTTCAGTTCTTCTGAATTATTTTGTTGTGTATACAAACTTTGTTTGTTACATTAACTCACTGATCTCTTAGTTAAACTAGTCAATCAACTAAATGTAACCCAAACATGCATGGAATTTAAATTTCCTAGCTGGAGTGGATGAAAAGGCACATTGTAATTATCAATCATATACTCGTTGAGTGTACATGCTTAGTAATTAAGCAGGTGATCAATTCCTTGGGAATTGTGCAAGGAAATAGGTACTTCCCCTATTGTTTAGGATCTCAGTTTCTCCTGAATTGCACAAGGAAATAGGAGGAAGATGGAGGCTTGAATTTGCTAAGTGTTGGCCAGAGAAGGACAATTAGCAGACGAACAAGTTTACAGTGTAGGGCGCTTCTGATTGGAGCAAGACATTGTAATAGTTTCTCATTCTCATCTGATTACTGAAAAGCAACGAAGGAATTTTTCCTAGTTCGGTTCCCCTGTAAATCATTTTGTTCTTTTGGTTTTGAAGGTTGCATGTCATTGCATGTGTTTCTAAATTGTGATTTCCATTTCGTAGAATTGTAGAGGAAATTTGTAATCTCTTGTTTTCGGTTCGAATTCATAAGTAGTAACAAATTAATATTAACTTCTACGTTCAAGATGGTTAAAATTTGAATTCTTTCTTAGTTGCTAACATCAATACTTGGTACAAAGCATAAGCTTCTTCATAATTGTATGTTATTTTCCCAAGTGTCCAAGAGAAGGTTAATTTTATCTTTTTATTGGGACTAGGAATAGCCCTTCTCACTCTTGCTAACCTTGTTCATCTTGATATTTCTTACATGAGTAAATTTTGACAAATTGTTGACACAATAGCAAGAGAAAAGTACCGCATAACTAAATTAGATTACAAAATTGAATTCTTGTCACTATTGGCTATGATATTAAAGGATATTTTTTCCTCTTAGATATTGTCGTTCAAACTTCCTTTGTCTTTGATAAATTCTTTTCTATCATGACCTTTCCCAATTCATTTTGATCTAGGGTTTTAGTTATTCTTGTATTTCATCATCTTTAGCCCAATCTTCCCAAATTGCCTTAGGAGTTTTGCATCCTAAATGGAAACTAAGTGAAAACTTGGATCCTCTTTCATTAGACCTTCTATTAATTCTTTCTAAGATGAAGTATCTTCTTTTGAGGGAATATCCCTAGCTTGTATAATATCCACTGATGTGTTCCCCATTTCTTCTATATCCAATTTTGGCTCTTTCATAGGAGAGTCTAATTCAAGTAGATTTTATTTGGTAATTAATTGATGTTATTCCTTAACTCTAACATAGTAGGTTGGTTTTCGTTGACGCTTATCTTTTTCTATGGCCTTTTGGTAAATTTGTTGTTAAACCCCCCATTTCAAAATAAGATATACAATGGAAAGAAATATGTTCATAATCTAGCTTTTGTGTCAAAGAGTCATTCTCACCCTTACGAACTATTTTTATTGAAAACCCTTTGCCAGAGTCCATTTCCACACATATGTGGACATATGTAGTGGTAATCCATCTCTCTTTTCAGTATTTTTTCAATTGTATGTTCTAGGAGCCTTGCCAATGGATTGAAGAGAGTGGAAACCCCAAAAATGCAAAGGCATATTTGGAAGTCTAACCCACATATGAGTTGAGGAGAGGGTGCTTGTAAGAGGGTCAAAGGAAGGAGTCCAATGTTTCATACAAAATCTAGAGTTTCCCTAGAAACAAGGTTGAAAGTTTAAAATCAAATCCCCATCTTTAGCAAGATAAAAATGAACAATGAAGAAACTCTTTGCACAAGGGAAAATCAAAGCCTCTTCTCTTAATTGAGATTTTTTGGAGTTTGAAATTCAATTATGTAGATCAACTAAACAAAGTTAGACGCCATTGAAATGATAAACAAATCCCATTGGTATAATAGAAGGCCTCCTTAAATGAAGCATATTTCTCTATGGGAATAGCTATGGTTGGATCCTTCTAAACCAAAAGACAAGGAGGACACTTGGAATTTTTCATAATATCACTATTTGGAGGAAGAGAACTGGATCTACATGCACTGTCCATCGTGCATCCTGGAGAACCAAATTTGTTTATATTGGCTCCCAAGGGCTACATAAAATTGGCTTCCTCCTATTTATAAGATGCATCTGAAGCTAAGTGAGTCACAACCATGAAGTAATATAATTAACAAGGGATGAAGAACCATTTTGAGACATTGCCACCAAGGAGGGATCTCATGTGAATCTCCGAAGGAGAATGCTATCCATGCGTAGATGGATAAGGGTTGATAGGGGTCTATGGTGTAGAATCCTAGCCACTATCGCTTCCTTCCTATTATTTTTAGTTGGAAAAAAAGAATCCATAAACATTTAGAATAACAAATAATAATAATAAAAATAATAATTTTTTAAGGCCAGAACTAAGTAGACACCAAAATTGGTGCATAGGTTCCCTTGTTTGTGGACAAGGGACACCATGTTGTGTAACGATTTGACTTTAAAACTTATAAAAGGTCACCTACCCCACTTTGTTATTTAAAATCCATAAACTTTTTACAAAAACACATATTCTTAAATTTTTTATTTTATTTTATTTTTTTTCATAAAACATTAAACTATAACAAACAACTATATAATCAAATGAAAATAATAGATATTTCTTGTTAGTTTTTACGATTTTTATTTAGGTTCTTTTCAAATTAAATTGTTTCGCGATATTATTTTTTAGTTGCAACCAAATGTGATTTTTAATGTTAGTGAAAAACCAGAATATGTTTTTGAATGTTGTAATTTTTATTTATTTATTTTTAGTTATGCATTAATATGTTATTTTTAAAACTTACTGCTTTAACATTTTATATGAATATATATGTGTTTGTGTTTATTTCTACTTTTAAATAACGTAAATAATATTTATAATTTCATAAAATATATTTTTTTGCATTGTATCTTCTTTTAAATTGAGCTTGGCCATGCAATTTTATTATCTTTTATGTCGTTTTTAATATTGTTTGTCAAAGGTTCTTAATATATCCATTTTAAAAAGTATAAAATGCAGCCATGTAATCTTGTAATTTAGTGTTTGTTTTTTTTTACATTTAGTTATGAGAGTTAGATTTTCTATCTTAGAATTATGATTCTTTTGTTAGATTTTCTATCTTAGGATTATGATTTTTTTGAATTATTATTATTATGATCTAAATTGATTCAGAAGGGCGAAACTTATAAAAAGATTGTTTCGCTATACATAGAACTTGTAACTTGGTAGAATTTTAGTCATGCACACAATTTTCTTATCAAATCTGTCAGCAGTTCTTTTTTTAATATAAAATTAGCTTACTCTGTTAAAACAAGTGATGATATTTTTAATATAAAATTAGCTTACGCTATTAAAACAAGTAGTATCATCAATGAGTATTATTTTTTTCTTATATATAATGAAACACCACACATATATATTAAATTAGGACGATTAATTTATTTTTATACCCATATTATTCTCTATGCGTTATAAGAAGACTATTGTAATTTATTCATTAAAGTTGTGCTTTATTTATTTATTATTATGTTTGTAATTTGTAACACTGGCTTGTGGTCTAAGATATTGTGACTCAAAAATATTTAAGCTATCAAAATCGCTTGAGAATCACAATTAATTTGGGCCACACCAACCTTTAACATTGCTAGATATTATTTTGTCCCCTCCTTACTATTATGAATTTCAAACTTTGACTGCCTTACAAAATAACCGTCAAAATTCAAAATTCAATTGTACTAGTGAGATTTGACAAATTGTGTTTCATTTTAGGTTTAAAAAGGATTTTATTTCTTATTTGAAATAAATATTATGTATTGCATTTGAGTATTACATCAACCTTAATGTTTTTATAATAGATGAAGTTATTTTAATTCCAACAATATTAACATAAATAGGGATTAAAATTCAAGGGGATAATTATATTCGTTGTTACCAATATTGATGACATTCAATTAGTTATGTGCCAATCTGTATCTAGTTCAATCTCTCTGGGTGTGGCTCACTAGTTTATCCCAATGGGTTCATTATAAATGTTATCCAATCAATTTGTGGTTAAAAGGTCCCACTATTCTATGCATGTATATTTATAATATTAATGATTGATATTCTTTTCTTCATTTAAAATTTTAAATTTTAAATCTTTTAGTCATAGAAATTTTAAAGCATTCAAATTGATATAAAGTGTAGAATATTAGTGGATCTTTTGATATTTAATATGCAAACCATACAATATTTGGCGATATCTTTATAAAACTAGAAACTTCTGAAGATTTTATATAGTTTTTATAAATTTTTAGTCAATTTTTTTAATTAAAACAAATTTATCCTATAAAATTTGGTAAATCATTTTTAGGAAAAATGAAAATTAGAAAATCGTTTTTTTTGAGAAAATCCATAAAATTTAGCCCTAAAAATTTTCCCAATTCTTTTAATTATAAACATTGAAGTTACACATTCATCCAATGCTAATACTTTAAAAAAAATAATTATGTTTCACATTCTATCTACATTTTCAATGCAAAAGTATACCCTTAAGAAAAATGATTACATTTGAATGAAATATATATAATATATATATAGTATAACATTTGGCATTAGTGGCTTGTACACATTTTAGGTATCTCATTAACCATTCCCATTCTCAAGTTTTGGTGAACAAGTTAGTGTTGAAGAGACAATTTAAGATGGTATGTTTTCCATTTATGAAGAAGGTTAAATGCTTTATAATTTTGATTTTTTTTTTTTAAATTTATTATTATTGAAAATTTGTTAAGATATGTTTTTTGGAATTGTATTATTGAATCAATGAGATTGTCGATCTTAATATAAAAATGCAATTAATGTTTTTGAATACTTTCATTGTCATTGAATTGTATAATAGTAACATTCCATACTTGCAATTTTATCAATCCAAAATTATTTTGACAAGATTTTAAATAAGTTTGTCCCATGATTTTGAGTAGTTGGAAGCACATTTAAATTGATACTTTCATAAATTATGATTATGGTTTTGAAGTTGTAGTAAAACCATGTCATAAACTCATTTGTTAACTAAATTAAACAAAAAATTGAAATGTCATGGGTGATAGCATTTTGGATAAAACTTATGTAGAGTAGAATAAATATTAGATTAGATCAATTGAAGAAAATAAGTTTTTTTATAAGGTGAATCATGGCGAAAGGGAAACACACTTGCACAAAATGCACATACACTAACATTTGAAATGTCATGGATGAGAACATTTGATCTAGACTATCTGAGAAATAAGACAAAATAATGACGATAACAAAATTTCACAAGTGTATAAAAAAATAATGTAGAATAAATTCATATGAAAAATAATTTAAGTGGTAAAAATATCATCGGACTACATCATGATGAAAAATTTCATGCTTTTACAATAATGAAGGTCCATATTTGTATTATTTACATTATCTTTTCACCTAGAGTTATGCATTTGCATTATATGTCCAATACCATGGGTTATAAAAACCATGAGTGAACACCATAAATCATTATGGTAAAAACCAACGAATAATTGTATATTGTAAAAATCAATTGCACAATTAGATTTTTTTTTTTTCTTTCACCTCTTGAATACCATGGGTGGATACCATGGTTTACCAAAACCATGGCCTTGAAAACCACCAATACTAAAAAAAATTACTAACTATGGTGATTTGATGGAAAAGGTGGATAACTACCAATTTCTACTCAGACCAATACTCCCCCCTTAGGAAGCAATGATTGCCATTGCATTGAGTGGTTTCTGTTGGTGCACTAAGATGTCTTTTTACGGGCAATCTTAATTCCTACATTAATTTTCAACCCAAGGTAAGTATTTTTATCTCAAGAGTGTCACCACAATCTATGCAGTGAATTCAGAGGTTAGCTAAAATTAAATCATTGAAATCACTAATAACTATCTTTCCAATTTAATTGACACAACTCTTAAAGAAATAACTAAGGAAGAAATAACTCTGAAAGAATTTTTCACACACTCCGCAATTCCGTCTACTTATTCCAAAATCAAATGAATTTGAATGCGAATGCAAAGAATCATGCTTGGCAATCTTCAAATAGAATTAAAACTAACTCACTCGATTAAGAAAGAGAACTGTAAGAAATGAACAACAATGTCAATCTATCGCAAATTAGAATTGAATGACAAATCCTAATTGAACGACAATCTCGATTGAACGACAATCTCAATTGAATGACAAATCCTAATTGAACGACAATCTCGATTGAACGACAATCTCGATTGAACGACAATTCTTAATTGAACGACAATCAAACAAATACGATAAATGATTTCTAAACAACAACTATTCTCTGTCAACAGATTATGGAAATTAATTAACACCATCTCTAAGATCTATGATATCATAACTCAGAATGAATAACAATATACTTCTTGAACTAATATAACCAATCAAATCAAAGCATTACTCAGATACATCACACGACTAAGTATGAATCAAAATGAACAACAATATGAATTGGAATCACCAATCCTCACAATAAGAGAAATGATATTGAATGAACATTAACAATCAATAAATATTCAAATGGAAAGATTATAACACAAGAAAGTAGTAGAACTTATCTTGACTGGGCCCAAAGTTGCCAGAAGTCTCCGCTAAGGAATACTCAGAACATAAGTGAAGATCAAACACAATCTTTCATTAATATAAGTAACCAGATTACAATATCACTGAGATAACAATAGTATATGTCCCAAAAAGAATAATTATAAATTACATAAGTCTAACTGAACTCTTTTGCCTTTCGGCCTTATATAATAGTAAAAGAGTAAACTCGATAAAAGTGAATCCTTAGGATTAGGGGATCCTGAGGATTTCACAATACATAATTTGATTCTGTCATGAAATAGTATTGGTCTGCCTGGTCTCTCGGGTGTTCCCTGCTTCGAACACTGTCTTTCCTTTTTACGGCCTGATGCTGCTCTGTCAAATGAACTGCTATTGACCAATCCACGTCTTCTGCACACAAGGATAGTAAAAAGTCAGTTTCCAGTGCTAGATTTATCTAATTTGTTACCAAGTGCTTTCACCCAACTTTAACTATAATTTCCTTTATTTCAATTCATAAACAAAGATAATCGTGTAAGGATAAATACGAAATAAAGGAATTACTGAGGAGAAAATATACATTTTTCTTGACCCAACATCCTCCCCAGCTTACCTTGTTGCATTTCCTCATGCAATTCAATAGTTGATGTGTGGTTGAGTTAGGGAGTAGGCAGAATATACCTCCTCCTTATAATGTCTAAAGCCATTTTTCTTCTTTAATATAGCAAAAGCCTGGGTAACATCTTGATCCTTTAAGGTGTAATCACAATGATACTTATTTGGAGGATACCATATGATTGGAGTCCTATACCGACATCCTATCCATTTAGGTCCCATAATCAAAATCATGTTACTGTATTTATAGAAACGAGAGGAGACAGCTTTAAAGTTCCGATATCCAAATGGTTCTCTTTCTAATAGTAATGCTGGAGGCTTCCCACCTTTGTCTTGCTACAGACAAGGATTCCTCCTCAATCTCTTGGAAGTACTCCTTTCCAGCTTGTATAACATCTGTATGAAATGGCCCTAGTTGGCCTATAACACCATATCGCTTCATGGATTGCTTGTGTTTACTCAAGAGCTATAGGGGTTTGGTTGGTTCCCTTCTCATCCTTAGGTCAATTCCTTCTTCATGCCTCCTAAAAGTATTTTGGGCCTTGGCCCACTTGAGTTGATTAGTAGCGAAAAAGAGAAATGCCTGGAGTTGTACATCCCTTATAAAGGGGCTAGGGTTGCTGTCCCTCTCATCTTCCAGAAAGAAATTGTGCATATAAAGCTCATAAAGGAGGCATTGTACTTGCTCATTCTGTTCTCTAAATCATTTGACAAAACCTAGGGTGGTTTTGATTTCCACAGGCTTACTAACCTTAGCAGCTTTAATTTTTAGTAGGGGGAATCTTTCCAAGAGGTATAGGGCATAATTTGTAGCAGGGGATCTACATGCCTAGGTGTTTGAATAAAGAGAGTAGACAATTTCCAACTGCTCTTTAGCCTTCCGTAATTTCTCCCGTGCTTTCTCAACCTTTTTTCGTTTAGCCCTGAACTGAGCAAAGATTTCATCCTCAGTTATGGTTAGTGCCGCAAAATTTTTCTTTAATTCTTGATGTATCTTCAGGGGCACTACCTCCTCCTTGTATTGGGATAATTCCTGCTGCACCTTCAGTAATTCATTATGTAGTCTACTAATAAATGCTTCCTTGATTAGGGGAATCTAAGTAGGTGTTTCTTCAGTTTAGGTTTTTTCTTCCTGGTTCATCATGGGATCGGTCTGAATAGCAGCTTCAACTACCCCTTGAATCATGTAATAACCAAGTGGAATGTCCCCTTCAACATCTATTTGAACAACAATATCCATGGTAGGGTGGTCTGTTTGGGTCTCCCATGAGAAAAAACAAGGGTCCTCGATTTGCATTTTAGTGTCTTCTACAAGGCATGACTCTGTCTGAGCTTTCTTTGGACAGGCCAAAAGATTCTCAGTTTGGGTCTCAGCATCCCTTCCAAAACACTAACCACTACCTTAGTTGCCAAATTATTCGCTTTTGTTTTCTATACTTCTTAAGTACTTTTATGAGCCTGTCCCTATAGGACTTCTTTATCCTGGGACTTCCAATTGGTGATGGGTTAATTGCATTATCCTCTGGTTCCTGCACAGGTGGTAATGTGTTAGCATCAGGGATGGTTCCGTCTGGAACTGTATCTCCCGAGGGAGCTTCACCTTATAGTTCTAATTTATCATGGATTTCTCTTTCAGGAGATCCCAATACAACAGTGTCTCCTGAACAATTTTCATTCTCTGGGTTTTCTTCTGGGTAGGCCTCGTCCTCAGGGGACTTAGAAAAAATAGTGTTACATGGGAGATTTTCATCTACCAGGGTTTCATCTACAGGGTTTTCTTCAGCTGGGGGGTCCACTGGACCGGTGTCTGTTGCCTAGTTTCCTCCTCTAGTGACATCTTCTTCATGTACCTCCGCTTCAAGGGGTTTTCCCACAGAAGGAATTAGTTCCCTCTGTTCTTCCACAGAATCAGTGCATGGCAGGCTTTACTCACGACCAAGGTTGTTAGCAGGGGTAGACTAGTTGGGGGTGTAATTCTGTTCTTCAACATTCCCGGATTGTTCTTTGCCTTCTCCAAATATTCCCATGTTTTCCAATACCCTGGCCACTTCCTCCTCATAGTCTTACAAAGGTGAATTTTGCGGACTTGTAGGTGGTGTGCGGGATGGTCCAGCCTCATCTTCTTGAATTGGGAAGCTTCGCTGGGCTCTCACTCGCACAGAGCGCCTACGTTTTGCTGGGTTCAGGGGCATGGAGTAATTCTTTCTTTTTAGTGTCCTTCTCAGACTTGGGGTTCTTGGCCTTTGCTGCTTTGTTACTGTGTTTTTTGGGGGTGGATCCAAAGTAGGATTTACAACATTATCCCAAGTTAATTGCTGTTGGGCCAGTTTTTTCATAATAGTTAATTTAATAAATCGGTGATGACTGATTACTTTGTGTGGGTCCTTGGCTGTCCTAACTCGACATGTGACATCATGTAATAGGGAATTCAAATAAAATGGAAAATTAATTAAAATTTTCTGTTTTAAAATGGCTAGAAGTTTCAGTTGGCGGGGCTTTACCACATTGTGTCGATCGTCACAGGTAATGTATCTTTGGACGATGACAACCAATTCTTGCCATGACTGCCTTACCACCGAAGGATGGATCGCTTTCCTGCTCGCACCAGTTGCTCTCCTGGATCCTGGAATACTTCAATCACATTGTACAGAAGGACATGTTTTTCTGTCCATTTGGTTCCTTCAGCCGGAAGTCCAGTGACTTCAGCTATGATTGCTTCATAAACTGGTATACTTCTGCCTCTGACTATGGTGCTGCCATACTGCAAATTCTGCAGAAATTCCAACATTAGCTCCTCATGAAAATCTTGTAACCTATTCAGATATTGCAACCATCCTGCGCACTCGAGAATTGCACGAGCTTGGTCTGATACCATAAGTACTGGCGGTTCATTTCGGATAACTCTTGCTCCTATGGCTGCTGTACCTATAATTGGTTTGCTTATATGCTATGGTTTTACACTTCTACAATTCAGAATAGTAGCAGAAAACGTTACAGCGATTAATAGAGAAATGAAAATGTTTTGGGAATTAATATCATATTTGGTTAAGTCATTGGTCCCATCAACCACACTTAACACAGGATCACGAGTCTGCATGCCAGCCATAATGATTGCCATCCTTACCCCAATCATAAATACCTGCTAATTATTACTTATTCATAATCATCATTCAGTCCTTCCCTGAAAGTTAATTCAAATGATTATCACACAAATGTTCATAACTGTACACATGTCGTGCGTATGAAGGCCATCCCCCCTTTGACGAGAAAAGGGCATCCACGTCCTTTCATCATGTGAAAATAAAGCGAAAGCATTAACAAGACATAAATGCCGACAACCAATTCTAAAAATAGCGTGTTAATCAATAAAGCAATTAAAGCAATACACGTCATTGGATGTGAAATGGTCGAAAAGAAATTAAAACAGAGATTTTAATACATTATGTCAAAATACTTTCACTGTAAGTGGTATTAATGAAAAAGACATAATTGATGGTATATATTAATTACGGATGTAAAATGATTGGAAAATGTGGAATATAATGAATATATGATATCAATTACCATGCAGATCGGCTTGTAAGAGTGTTTTTCAAAAGGAAAATTCCCTTTAGAAACAAATCCATAGGTGATAAGAGCTTAGAGAACATTTGACAATGTAAGATGATACCTCAATACCATAAGCAGAGTCGCTGTTGCCAGTAGGTGTTCATAGCCTCGACAGGGTTGCTTTTTAACCCCACAAATGAGCCATAGTCCTTTTAGAATGTAGATGGTTCTTCTTTTCCTTGTCATAAAGAGACCACTATGCTGGAATGGTAACTAGATGACCATAGTGCCATTCACCAAGATATAACAAAGTGATTAGACTAGCTCGTGATGAGACCCCCCACCCTTCTGACAGTTTTAAGCATTAAGAAGGTCATTACCTTGGTTTGGTAGTCAAATTGGAATGTTACTTGTTAGATCCTTATGATCATGGTAGGTTGGCTCGTGATGATACCCCCTATCCTTTTTAAGACAATGTTTGATTCTTTTTCACATCTCATTATGTCCATTTTTCTAGTGGAATTTTTATTTGTTAAAGAGAGGGAGGCTCATTTTCTCCTTAAGAGTCAGGGATGGTGTAAGAAGTAAGAAGATGCCAATGAAAGTTTATACTCTTATTCCCATATCATCATGTCAATGAGATTTATCCAGTTGACAGTGTAAAACATAAGCCATCATGGTTTGAAAATAATGAATCATTTTATGATGTGTCAAAAGAAGAGATGTTTAGTCAGTCATTATAAAGATACACCGTATTAGCTTTGGAACAAAGATAACCATCAAAAGGCTTCATGAGTCATAATGGTATTGTCATTACTATTTTTTTCTTATATCAAGCACAAATCCATTCAAATGGTGTTTATTCACAATACAAAGGAGAAAGAAAGAAAATATGGCATCATGACCATTAAGAAAAATTCATAATTTATTCTATTAAAAAGACAAAAAGTGTTGTTCCATCGATTGAACAACAATTGTTCAATCGTTTGAACAACAATTGTTCAATCGTTTGAACAACAAAAATCACAAACAAAAGTGCTATTCAATCGATTGGACGATAGTCGTTCAATCGTCTAAACAACAAAAATCACAAACAAAAGTGCTATTCAATCGATTGAACAACAATCGCTCAATCGTTTGAACAATAAAAATAAAAATACGAAAGTGCTGTTCAATTGATTGAACAACAATCGTTCAATCGTTTGAACAACAAAATCAAAATGCAAAAGTGTGTTTCAATTGATTGAACAAAAATTGTTCAATCATTTAAACAACAATTGTTCAATCATTTAAACAACAAAATAAAAAAGTGAAAATGTGTTGTTCAATTGATTGAACGACAATTGTTCAATTGTTTGAATGGAAAAATAAAAAAGTGAAAATGTGTTGTTCAATTGATTGAACAACAATCGTTCAATCGTTTGAACGAAAAAATCAAAAAACGAAAATGCGTTGTTCAATCGATTGAACAACAATCATTCAATCATTTGAATAGAAAAAATAAAAAAATGAAAATGTGTTGTTCAATCGATTGAACGAAAACCGTTCAATAGTTTGAACGGAAAAATAAAAAACGAAAATGTACTGTTCAATCGATCGAACGACAATTGTTCAATCGTTCGAACGACAAAAAAAAAAAAAAAACGAAAATGTGTTGTTCAATAGATTGAACAAAAATCGTTCAATCGTCTGAACAATAAAATAAAAAAACAAAACAATGAAAATGTGATGTTCAGTTGATTGAACAACAATCATTCAATTGTTTGAACAACACTTATCAAGCACAAAAAGTAATAAAAAATCTTATATTTACATGGTAATGTCTACTCTTAATTGAAACCAATCAAAAAGAGTATATATACTATTTACAATTTCTAGCGAGATCTCAATTTTTTGAAAGAAAAGCTGTTGGGTCATCACTTCCTGTAGCTAAAATTTGCATGGAGGGGTCCTCACGTACCTGCTAGTAGAAAGATTCCTTGGTGAGCGGTTTGTGATAGAGGTGTACTCGGTGTCCATTCACCTTAAAAAAATGGCCAGATCCGTCAATGGTAGCGAAGGTAAGAGTACCATTGTTATGCACTTCTTGAATCTCATAAGGGCGGAGCCATCTTGTTTGTAACTTGCCCGGAAAATCTTGGATTATGGAGTCATAAAGCAGTGCCCAATCCCCTTTTTGAAACGTTTTCTTCTTGATAAGGCTTTCATGCCATTTTTCCCTTTGTCGTTGAATAATTGCAGTCCGTTGCAAAGCAAGCAGTCGAGGCTCATCTACTTCGTTAATCTGCTAGAGTTGCTTGGTCTGGGCTTCTGTTAGATCTAGCCCTACTTCCTGGGCTGTCCTTAGAGTTTTTATTTTGAATTCGATTGGAAAAATAGGTTCTTTGCCGAACATGAGCTGGTATGGAGAGTATCTAGTAGTATTCCTCCAAGTCGTGTGATAGGCCCACAAGGCCTCTGGTAGTCTAGCAGCCCAGTCTTGTTGGTGTGTTGAGACTGTCTTGGTCATAATCGGTTCAATGACCTTATTGGTGCTTTCGAATTGCCCATTCGCATGTGGGTGATATGGGGAAGTGATCCTGTGCATAATATGATGATTCCTGAGAGTGGCAGTAATCTTATGTCCTGTAAATTACCCTCCCCCATCTGTGATCACTTCTCACAGTAACCCATAGTGTACAAATAGTCCAAAAAGGAAGTTAATCACAACTTCTTCTGTGGCTCTTGACAAATCTACTGTTTCCACCCATTTCATCACATAATCCGTGGCAACCAGTATGTAGACCTTCTGATTGGATGGCAGATGGAATGGGCCAATGAAGTCTAAAGCCAACATTTCGAAGGGTTCTATGACTAACTGGGTTTGCAGAGGAATTTTATCAGATTATCCAAGCCTGCCCATCCTTTGACAATGATCGCAAGCCTGGGCATATTTGTTAGAATCCTTAAAAATAGTGGGCCAATAATAGCACATCTGTAATACCTTATGTCCTGTCCTTTGATTCACAAAATGTCCTCCGTAGGGCTTGTCATGGCAAGATTTCAGGATTTCATGAATCTCATCCTTGCGAATGCATCTGAGTATAGGCATTGTCCCTGGCCAGGAGGAGGAGGAGAATTAGGCGCTGTGTTGAACGATCAACTTCCTTGCTCTTGCTGTCAAATGCCTAGGTAGCTTCCCAACTGCTATATAATTTGCCACATCTGCGTACTGTGGCATCTTGGCTCCCACAGAAAATAGATGTTCATCCGAAAATTGCTCATCTACCGCTAGTGGATCATTCACATTCGGAATTCGTGATAGAAAGTCAGCAACCGGGCTTTCCTTCCCCGGACGATCCCTGATAGTTATATCGAATTCCTACAAAAGTAATAGCCATCATGTTACTCGACCATTTGTGATAGGTTTATTAGCTAGATACTAAATGGAAGAGTGATCAGTGTATAGAAAGACTGGGTAGCCAGTTATATAATGTCTAAATTTGTTTATTGCATAGATAACAACTAAAGATTCCTTTTATGTCACTGTATAATTAAGTTCTGCAGAAGTGAAATTTTTGCTAATATAATATATAGCATAAAGTTTCTTGTCCTCCTCCTGGCCAGGGACAATGCCTATAGCTACATCTGATGCGTCTGTGGATATGTGAAAAGGAAACTCCCAGTTTGGTCCACGTAATACTGGTGCTGTTGAGACTAGTTTCTTCAACCTTGTAAAAGTTGTGTCACATTTGTTAGACCAACTGAAATCAACATTTCCAGTCAAAGCATATAGAGGCACAACAATTTCTGAAAAGTTTTTAATAAACTTGTTATCACTCTGATATTTCTTTTGAAGTATGAAGAAAGAAAAACCAACGATAACCACAATCCACTTTTGGAGATTAGGACCTAGCCTTGTTGATGCTCAGAGAGGGCTCTCTCTTTAAGATTTAACTTTGTTTTAGTTAAGATGATTTTAGGCTAGTTGTTGCTTGCAATTGGTTTTGTTTTAAAAATTTGGTGGTGGGATCACTTTACTTAGATGGATAGAGGTTTGGCTTATACCATTGGGCTATGGAGTCGGATGTCTGAAAAACAAGACTGGATTCAGTTCTAAAAACAATGTCTACAGGACAAGATAGATGAGTTACTGCAGATCTCAGAGGCTAAATGGTGAATGGCTTCAAATCAGATCCAGGGAGCAATTAAGGGTTCCCTAGGCTGGAATTTGGAAGGAATGAAAGAAGTCAACCGGGATGGGAGAGAAATTAAGGGTTCTCAAATCTGGGTATCAGAAGAAAACATGTAGATAAATAACTGTGCAAAACAGAGTGTAATTAAACAAGTTCTGAGTGATATTTCCAGTTAATTCATTTAGATTTTAGAAAACATTTAAGATTATGAAAACACATAAGAAAGGTAACACAATCACACAAAGAAAGTACTTCACTTCAAATGGCTCATCTCATGAATCCTGTAGCGAAATGCTTTTATTACTTGCTCCAGTCCGTTGACTTGAAAATTGTACAATCACCCTTAGGTTCAAAATCACAATAACTCTACAAATGTAAAATAATCCACCCTAATACTTCAAGTTTTGAAGTATTTATACAAAAGGAATTACAAAATATCTGAAACTGTATTCAGAACTAATGTAGGGAAAAATAAATAACTTCTTTCAAGAAGATAGAGACATCTATTGAACTGTTTCATGCTGTCCCTTTTATTTTGGTTTTGTTGGCTGTAGACTTTAATTTTTAGCCCTTTATGTTGCTAGGCTGTTTGGATTTCATGTTGGATGCTATGTTTCACTCTAATATTTCACCTGATACTCTTTTATCTGATACACTTTAACCCTGCTGACCTGTCAATATCCTTTTACCCTACTATTTCACTTTTTACTGCAGATTTATAATTTACTATGTTTTTACTATAGTAAATCATTCAGTTTTTCCCATCTTTCTTCATCTGGTAATTGGATATTGATCATTTTTCTATATATCTCATCTGCCTATGTGTATTTGGCAAAAGTGGGCTTATTAATAAATAGGTGTTTGACCTCATGCTGGAGGTAAAACAAGTTTTCAAAAGTTTGGTACAAGACCTTGCCCGTTGGCATGCCCTTCATAGATGCAGTCATCACCTATTCTTTGGCTACTTCCCTGATCTTCTTGTTGTAATCTGCCTGTGTCATTAACTTGTCATTTATAACTAAGGTATTAGGTAATCCCTTTTCTTTCAACAATTCAAACTTAGCCATGAACCCATCAATAGCTCGCTGCATGTTCTGACGCTTATCTTCTAAATTCAACATTAAGTTCCTCTTGGTGAGGACTCTCCTGACTTCTAAAATGGTACCTGTCCTATCAGGTATCTCAAGCTCTTGTAGTTCATATTTATTCTTAGAGTTCAAGAAGTGGATAATTCTTGCTGCTTCCTCTGGCATATCTCCAAGTTCTGTTTTGACCCTTTCAATGGCTTCTGTAGCCTACTTAATCAAATCAATCTGCTAAAAAATGACCTAGATAGATGGCCAAATATCATTGACAGAGTCAATGATATTGGCCCATAGTTGCTCTTTAGCCTTTCCTATTGGCTCAGTCAAGGTCAGTTCTTTCTCCAGGCCTTTTATCCTTTCATTCATCCTTGCAGCCTTTTGCTATTCTTCCTTATGCATAATCTGGGCAAGTTTGTAATTAGTCTCAAGGCTGCTGGCTTTCTCCTTGAGTTTGTTCATTTCATAAGTCTGAATGGACATTTCTTCCATTGCTTTGACCAGCCTGTTCGCTTCTTCACATATGGTACCTATTTTTGTTGATGTTGTTGCTGATGCAGTGGAAGTTGATGCTGGGAATGCAGTGGCCATTGGACCAGTGGGAGCTAATGATGCTGCCAGAGTGGAAGGTACAACTGTGGTCACTGTTGGAATGAAAGTTGGAGGAGAACTATCAATGCTAGCGTTTTTGAGCTGAATCAAGCTTTCTAATTCCTTTTCCATCTCCTTCAATTGGTCATTGAGTTGCAACACCAAGTCCATCATCTCTTCATGATTTGTCTAGATTTCCAGGACTTCTTTTGTTTGTGGGTGTTGTAACTGAGGCAACATGAGCTGTTTCTTGAGGGCTGCAATATCCTCATTCTTCTTCTTGATTAACTGTTCAACAACCTTGATGTCCTTTGGGTCATGGCCCATTTCAATAACCAGGTCCTCCAAGGACTTAATCCTAGTGTCTTTGGCATTGGAGGAGGCCTTTTCCAGTTTGTACTGGGCTGTCACATTGTCCAATGAATATTTCAATTTGAATGCTACCATGGCCTTTGCTGTGAAGGTGGAGTAGATCATTTCTCCAGCCTGTTTATGTAATTCTATTTGATCAATGGGATGAACATCCATGGCCAAGACCTCTAAGTTGGTCTTCTTGTAATCTGCTGAGGTTTTGGGTTGTTGTATAGTGGGCTGTAGGAATGGCACCCGCATTTTTCCTTCTTTGATGTCAAAGGCTGACATCAATCTGTTCTGGTTTGGTGGTACCATCTTTAGGTACTTGGCATATGTGTCTACCTTCAGCTCTTCATTCCTCATTTTAATTTCCTTAAATATTTCTTTGATATCTTTTTCCTTGTTAGCTAGCCTAACAAAGGAAGACACCTCCACACTCTTTTGTCTCTGTATGATCTATGTGTTTGAAGTAGATGGCTGCTGTGTTTCTGCTGATGCAGTTGTCTCTGTTGTCTGTTTACTGCTCTCCCCCATTGCCTCAGTATCAATGATGCCTTTTGATGCAATGTTTTTCTCCTATTTAGACACAAGATTCAATTTGGGCCTTTTGTTCAGCTTGAACTGCTCATCAGTGGTCTCCATAGTAGAACTTGATGCTTCCTCCCTGTTTCTTTTAGGATTCTTCTCCTCATTGAGAGGGGTTTGAATGACAGGAGTGATGTTCATTGGCTCTCCCAACTCTGGAACCTGCAAGAAAGAGCTCTGGTCAAATTGTTTCTGTAAATCAATGATGGTGTTCTCCACATCCACAACTGTGCTGTCCATGTTAATCAATGTATTCTCTACCCATTCTAATTGATTAGCATATTTTTCTATGTCAGGTCTTGGTAGTGGATGTAAGGTCCCAGCTTGACCTTTTGTCTGAGCTTGTTTATAACCCCATGAGGGTCATAATGCCAAATGAAACTGTTCTTGAATTTCAATTCCTGGAGCATCTTATTAGCCTTAGGTATAGCCTCTCTGGTGTTGCAGATGACAGGGCCCATTTGGTTTTTCATCTTAAAATTTCTTCTTCCTAGCAGCTAGGAAGTTGACCTCATATGCACCTATCATTTACCTAAAGTATTCAAGGGAAAATATTCTCATGGGGAGGTACTTAGGCAATTTGTAGGGAGCTAGCTCACATCCATAGATCCTGATTTCAGTGTGATTCTGGTAGAGGTACCAGTCTCCCACCTTACTATTCTTGGCTAGTTGCAATACTCTTTTAGTTTATGGGTTGATTCTAGGCTGAACCTTGGAATTCAACATGTTCATGACTGGATATGCAAAAGAGTCTATGAAGTCTTTGTATGAGGTGGAAAACTTGTGGACCACTGGTGTCCATAAGATAGATGATATTTCCTTTCCCTTTCTGTCCAACTTCTGGATCTTTAAAGGGAATTCTATTTGGTAATAGAGGAACATATGAAACAACACTGAAGAGTATTTGAAAACTCTTTTAGTGGGTAGTCTAGTGAGATGTTCATGCATTCTGTTTGCAATGAACTGGGCATAATCATACAAAATGGCAGGAGGCTTGCCTGGAGTGAAAATGGTCAAGAAGGCCATGATGACCTCATCCACAAACTCGTCTGATGTCCATCCTAGGATGCATGAAATCATGGTAATTATTCTCCTACCATTCTTTGAAAAAATAGTGGCTACATAGGGTGGAATGTCTTTGGGAGTATGGCGCTCCTCAATGATGAAACTCTAAAATATTTGTTTGATCCTCTCTGGGCCCAGTGTGATGTATAGGTCCAACAGGTGTCCAATGGATAAAGGAGTCAAATTAGGACTAGGATGGATTTGTAGCATCTGGTTGATGGATTCAATAGTAATAGTGAATAAAATCTCATGGTTTGGTGCCTCAATAGCCCTATGGATTGGAACATAACAAGCTTGGCAAAAATGAATTATGTCTGGGAATGGGTGGACTTCTGGGAATGTATACTTAGGGAGATTAGATTCACAAAGATTTATATCATCAGCATGGTTTAGGAACCTGTCTTTGGCCCAACAGTGGATTCTTAGAAGGTGGCTTGGGGTAGCTATATCTTTGATTTGGAAGTCTCTGTCTACTAGGGCTAGGTGGTCAATGTCTAAATGAGGGTTTGTCACTGGTCTGACATCTAGAGAGGTCTAGGCAACCATTTCTGTAATAAATTATGGAAATTTGGGCTATATGGCTATTGGAAATGAAGTTTTGACAATTCTGTAATAGGATTAGGGTATCAATAGTTTACAGGTAGGGGTTTTGGTATTTTAGGAGGGGGAATAGTCTCAATTTAAAGGGAATTCAATTAAATTCATTCAACTATTTCATGAATTTAGTCTACGTTTTTAAATGAGAGGGGCGTTCTGGTTTTCTTCTTAAATACTTGGAATTTATGGTCGGGGCTGCAAACTAGTTTTAAATGGAGGTTTACAGAGGCGCCTGCGACTTTCAGGTGTGATGTGGTGCTTTTCAAAAGGTATCCGACGGTTGGTAAATGGTCATAGGAGCTCTGAGGGCATTGGTGTGCTCCGGAGGCTTCAACAATGCAAATGGGCGAAAAGGCTAAAAATAGGGTATGAGGGCTTTTAACTGGGAGCGGTTAGAATTGACAGGGAAATTATATGAACAGTGGTGGTTTTTCTTTATGGCGGGGAGGTGATATTGGAGGGAATTATTAGCCCTGCTATGTAACTATGGTTTTGGAGGGCAGGGATAAGCTTGGTTAGATGGATTATGCTCAAAAGAAAGCCTATAGTGGTCACTTGCCTTCTTATCCTTTATCCCGTTTCCTTCAGCATAAACCCTTGTTTCCTCAAGCTCTAAGTACAAAGATTAAGCCCCCGTAAATCCATATCCACATGACCCCATGCTTCCATAACCCATCGTCACCTTTAATCACAGTCGTCGATTGCCGCACACCCAATCCAACGGCAGTCGCTCTCCCCGCACCCACAAACCGCTAGAATGATAACGTGTGATGGAGAGTGGTTTCCTCTCTCCTTCGTCACCACGCGTCATGCACCGAGTGGAATTGTGCGCATCCATCCTTTTACCACCTTATGCCCTAAAGCGATGCAATCGAAACCGCGTACCGCTTAATCCTCTATTCCTGCCTAATAACCACCGCGCGCCTTCATCACCCAATTACCATTGGATCTGCCCACCTGAGATCCAACGGCTCACGATCATTTCGCTCCCGCTTCTTCTGATATCCCCGTCAACTCATCTCCGCCATCTATCCTCCCGATCCAACTGCCAATCTCGCTATTCTATCCATCTCGTACATTCGCCATGCAGTCCATGCCCCTCGATCATTTCCGTATACCCAAAGGACGAAGGTGCCCAACCTGCCAGTGCTAGTTGCATTTGCTCCTCAACAACCACATTCAATATACAGTATGACCATGAAGGAAAAGGACAGAGCATGAGCATGTAGCTGTATTTAGTAGTTACGAAACTTCATGGATAAGGACACTCTAGCTGCCTGAGAGGACAACAGAGCACCCGAGGAGATAAAATTCACTCACAGAGATAAGTAAGCATACTCAGAGACTCCATCAGGCAGTTAAATGCAGTTGGTGGTCAATTATGACCCCTCCATACCTAGAATGGCCAAGTGCCTTTGTAATGAAACTCTATATATACCTAGAAACAAGATGTAATCAGGGTTGAGGGTTGATGTTTTGATGTAAGGTTTAACTTCTGGAGACTGTAACTATTTTGACACTTGCAACATCTCGTCTTCATTTTCAGCTAATACAAGCTTCTTTTGCTGTTAATTGCTCACTTTCCATTTATCTTCTCTTCTAAGCTGTGCCTGATATGTTGTATGCTTGAACTCTTGATGTTTAGCATTAGAGTAGCTGTCATCCTAGCTCTGTGTTAAAATATTGCATGTATCATTGCATAAGTTATCCAAGTTTCTCTTCATCTAGTGCCAGAGAGATGTCATCCTATCTGTGCATTGGTATATTAGATTTGCAAACTTCTTTACTGGTCGCAACCGGCCATCACATGGTCTTGTGCATCTGCTGGTGTGGTCAGTATTCTCCATATTCACCCAATCTCAAACTGTGAGTAGTTGGTGGTCTAAAGCCTGTAGTCTGAGGGTGTTCACACATGTCTGGAGTTAAGCAAAGTAGAAGTGGTTATCTGGCTTGGACAAGCATCACTCCTTCCATTCATCCATTTGCAACAATAAGTTGAATGTATATGTTACCAGGCATCTCCAAGCTACAACCTAGGAGAGATTCTTGGAATCCTAACATAATTGGCACCGTTGTCGGGGAGAGGAGATTGAAGCTCAGCTTCCCTGGGAGAATGACACAGTTCCAGCTTTGATGATAGACAAAGTCTGGACACATTTCTGGTTGTAATCATCTATTTGGCGACTCTACTGGAGGACCAACCTTTGGCTACTCCACATTGTAGTCTGGATCGGTTTGTGAGGCATACTTGGAGAAATCCTTAGAAATCACCAGCTGACCCAGCACCTGACCCTAAGAAGATTGTCAAGTAAAGGAAAACATCATAGAAAGGATTATCAAGATCAGGTAAGCCTAAAAAGTCTTAGGTGTCTCTACAAGAGGGGCCTATAGCTAAGAATATACAGTTTGAAGATATAGAGCCTAGCATTGTTAGTGAAGAAATACCCTCAAAGATTCATAAAGCTCCTTGTTCTTTTAGTTCCCCTTTGGATCTCAGTCCAAAGAAAGTCTCCCATACAATCCATCATATCCCTTTGTCTCTATCATCTATTTCACTACTCCCTACCACTCAAACTGCTAGTATCCTTCCACCTACCCCAGTCATGGCAAGCCAGCAAGCACCTACTAAGATGGAAAAAATCATAGCTACTAGGTATGGACCCTTGGTCCTGCCTGTTCCTTTGAATGCCATGCTTGCAGGAGAATATCAAAAGTACATGCCTAAGTTCACTGGAACAGAGGGGGTAATTGCTGAAGAACACCTTGAGTCTTTTTATAGTTATGCTGATAACCTAGATATCAGTGAGGATGATGTGTGGATGAGAGTATTTGTCCAAAGCCTTGATGGAGAGGCTAGAAAGTGGTTAAGAGAACTAGCCCCTAGGTCCATAACAGACATTGAAGCATTAGATGATGTATTTTTAAAGCATTGGTGAGATAAGAAAGACCTATTGTATTACCATACTGAGTTTGGTAACCTGAAGAGGGAAAATGGGGAATCGTTGTCTGATTTTGATAAAAGATTCAATCGTATGTATAGTAAGATACCATCTGAAGTAAAGTCTAATTCCACCTCTGCCAAACTCACCTATACCAATGCTTTGACTCTAATTTCTGCCTACTTTTGAGAGAAAGAAGATGTGCCACTCTAGCTTAAATGCAAGATGCAGCTTTAGAGGTGGAATCTAATATCACGGCTGCAGAGAAACTCAAAAGTCATGTTGATAGGAGGAGGCAGAGAGGTGAGGCTTCTTCTTCCTCTGCTTCATCTTCAAAACCTAAGCTAGACAAAATGACTAAAATGATAGATTCATTGGCTGTCGAAATATCTAAGCTGAAGGTTGAGTAGAGATCTGGAAAGGCAGGGCTTTCAAACACATTTGCTCCAAGAAATTCAAATCCATTCAGAAGAGAAAATGAACAATTGCAGGTTATTTAGAGGGGTAAAGAAGTTGGCGAAGAACAAAAGGTTAAATCTCCTTTCCAAAACGTGGTCATGGAGGAGGAGCAGTTTGAAGGAGAGGATGAAATTCATTGCATGGAAGATAAGGGAGTGCTGCCTTTTTGACATTGGCTGCCTATGAAGAATCATTACTCCAGGACCAAACCAGTCAAGAGTGGGACAAAGAAACTGTTCTGCAGACTGATGAACAACAAAGGTATAATATGAGGTCAAGAACAAGCAATGTCAAAGAGAATCCTGTCCAAAGAGCTGCTGTCCCCACAGAGCAACAAATTAGCAAACAGAAAAGGCTAGTAGCTGATCCAGTCATCCTCAAAGCACCGAATCAAGAGGTAAGAGGTCCTGACAAGTCCCCTTCCCCTTTCA
>APFE030064805.1:65261-90273 GCA_000404065.3 Pinus taeda
AGCTATCATGGAAGAGTTAGGCCTTGATATCACCAGACCATATCATGATTTATTCTCATTTGATTCAAGAAAGGTAAAGTGCCTAGGATTAATCAAAGACCTGGGCATTAGCCTAACTCATCTGCCCATGAAGAGCATGATGATGGACATTGTGGTAGCAGATGTACGTCCTAAGTTTGGCATGTTGCTATCTAGAGGATGGATTAAGAGGTTGGGTGGAACATTACATAATGATTTATCTTATGCCACCATCCTAGTTTTCTGAGGGGAAAGTAGGAGATTGTACAGAGAAGCACAACTGGTATACATCATCAGTGATGGGGAGAACCCTTCTAATCATCCCATATATGCTGTTGATACTGATTTTGGAGCATGTATTCTCCAAATAGAAGAATCCCAGAAGGCCTCGTTGCAACTCAGGAAACCAATAGTCTAGGATGTGAGAGAGAAAGGAAGTCAAGTTTGGGAGATGTTATTTGATGGAGCATGTTCAAGGGAGACTGCAGGAGCAGGGGTGGTGCTAATATATCTAGAACAAGAAAGCACACATTTGTCTTTTAAGCTAGCTTTTCAAGTCACCAACAATATAGTAGAGTATGAGGCTCTGATATTGGGCCTTAATGCAGTTAAAGACAGAGAAATCAGGAACATAAAGGTGTTTGGAGATGCTGATCTCATCATTCAGCAAGTGAACAAGACGTTCCAAGCAAAGCACCCAAGGCTAAAAGCATATAGAGTGAGCTATGGAGACTCAAAGACTCTTTTGATAATTTTTGTATCTCATACATCCCTAGAGTCAAAAATCAACTTGCTAATTCCCTTGCTGTGTTTGCTAGCATGTTTATTCCTCCCATGCCTCCCAGACTAGTTTATGAAGTTCAGATGAAATATAGACCATCCTTGCCTGATAATGTCCAACATTGGAAAGTTTTTGAAGATGATGATGAAGTGAATAGGTTTCTGCAAGTCATTGATGAATGCTCTGAAATGAAAATTGATCAAGAGAATGAAGCCTTGGAAGAAAGTCCCCAGCCCTGGCTTAGAAACAAAATTGGTAAAGGTAGCATTGTCCAGTTGCCCAACAATCAAATACCTAAACGACTAGTGCCTCTAGAGAAGTTGTTTGACCAGAATGATGTGCCTTATAAGGCTGCCCAAAAAGAAGATCAATCTGCAGTTCATCGGCATAACATAGGGAGTCCAAAACATCCAAGATATATAAATATGTCCACCCATCTATCTGCTGCCCAAAGTGCTAAGTACTGTAATCTAATGAAGCAATTTGCTGATGTTTTTGCCTAGGAATATAGTGACCTGAAAACGTATGACAAAAATATCATCCAGCATAAGATACCCCTGGAAAAAAGACACCATCCCTTTCAAGCAGAGGCTGAGACCCATAAATCCTTTGCTTCTCCTTCTGATTGAAAAAGAAATCGAGAAATTGTTGGCTGCCAAAATCATAGTCCCTCTCAGATAGTCAAAGTGGGTAGCCAAATTGGTAGTTGTGAGGAAGATAAGTGGAGAAATCAGGCTTTGCATTGATTTCAGAAACTTAAACAAATGCTCTAAAAAAGATAATTATCCTCTACCCAAGATGGAGAATTTGCTACAAAAGGTCTCAGGAGCTAAAGTGATGTCTTTCCTGGATGGATTTTCAGGGTATAACCAGGTTGCCGTACATCCAGATGACCAAGAGAAGACTGCATTCACCACTCCTTGGGGCACTTTTATGTATTCCAAGATGTCTTTTGGGCTGATGAATGTTGGAGCCACCTTTCAGAGAGCTATGCATATAGCATTTGTAGGAGAGAAGGATAAGTTTGTCCTTATCTACCTAGATGATATAACAGTATACTCCAGTAGCCATCAAGACCATTTGCAGCATTTGAAGAAAGTGTTCCTGAAGTGGAGAAGGTTTGGGATTTCGGTCAATCCTAAAAAGTCACAGTTTGCTTTAGAAGAAGGAAAATTGTTAGGACACATTGTTTCTACTGCAGGTGTCAGAATTGACCCAGAAAGAGTGAGAGCAATACAGACCTTGTCTGTCTCGAGGTCAAAGAAGGATATCCAGTCCTTTCTGGATAAGATAAATTTTGTAAGGAGGTTTATTCCTAATTTTGCAGAACTTGTAAAACACATTACCTCCATGTTGACAAAGGGTTCAGAAATCAAATGGACTGATGCAACAACAAGATCTTTTGAATCCATTAAGAGAGCTATTCTGGAAGCTCCTACTTTGATCAGCCCGAATTATAGCAAGGAGTTCCATATATTTTCCTTTGACTCTGATGACACCCTTGCAGTAGTTTTGTTGCAGCAGATGAGGAAGGTTCGGAGCATCCAGTGGCATTTTTTAGCAAAACATTAAGGGACGCTGAGCTGAGGTATGATATCATTGAAAAACAGGCATATGCTCTTATCAAATCTTTGAAAGCTTTTAGAATTTACATTCTGCATTCCAAGGTAATTGCATATGTGCCCTCTGCTTCAGTTAAAGATGTCTTAACACAGCCAGATGTTGATGGAAGAAGGGCTAAATGGATTGCAAAACTTATTGAATTCAACATAGAACTGAAACCCACAAAGCTAGTCAGAGGTCAGGGGCTTGCCAAATTGATGGCTGAAGAAAATTGTAGGATTCTTGATATAAATCTCATAAGCACAATTTCAGAAGATGGTCAGACAGAAGAAGAAATAGTTGAACCAAGGAAAAACCAGCCATTGGCAGAAAATATAGCTTCTTGTGAATGGTACTCTACCATAGCTCAATCCTTACTGAAGCTAGAAGTTCCTCTAGGCCTCAGTTCAAGCCAAGTTAGAACTATCAAGCTCAGGGCAGCCAAATATTGCATTCATGAAAACCTGCTCTACTGGGGAGACCCCTTTGGAATTCTTTTGAGGTGTCTGGACAAAAAAAATCCATGGAGGTTATGCAGCAGTTTCATTCCAGCATATGTGGAGGACATCACTATTGGAAAACTACAACCCACAAGATCCTCAGGGTTGGGTATTATTGGCCCACCTTATTTTCTGATGTCTTTTCATTTGTTAAATCTTGTGACAGGTGCCAAAGATTTGAAGGGAAGCAACAATTGAAATCCCTACCCTTAAAACCCATACATACTAGTGGCCATTTTCAGTAGTGGGGCTTGGATTTCATTGGAGAAATCAATCCACATTCCAGTGGCCAACACAGATGGATCTTAGTAGCCACTGATTACTTCACTAAATGGATTGAGGCCATCTCGACCAGAAATGCTGATCACCATATGGTCATGAAGTTCTTAACAGAGAATATCTTCTCCAGATTTGGTTGTCCACATAAACTAGTTATAGACAATGCAACAACATTCAGGGAAAAAGAATTGGTGGACATGTGTGACTTAATGGGCATTAAGCTAGTTCATTCCACCTCTTACTACCCTCAAGGAAATGGTCTAGCAGAATCTTCCCACAAGATCCTGATAAGGATAATTAAAAAACTATTGGAAGACAAAAAAAAGAATTGGGATTTTAAGCTCAAGTATGCACTGTGGGCTGACAGAGTAACCATCAAGAAATCCACAGGGAATTCTCCATTCAAGTTGGTATATGGCACTGAGGCTGTATTCCCAATTCAGTTAACCCTCCCTGTGGCCAAGTTCTTGCAAGGAGAGCAGAATGAGGAAGATGAAATGGCAAAAAGGATCATTGATTTAGTAGAGGTACACCAAATCAGAGAACAGCTGGTTGAGAAGTCTGTAACAAACCAAAAGAGAATCGAGGAAGCCTTTGATAGAAAGGCAAAAGCAGACAATTTTCAGGTTGGAGACTTGGTTCTTAAGTGGGATGCACTGAAAGAGAAGAAAGGCAACCATGGGAAGTTTGATGCTCTATGGACGGGACCTTTTGTCATCACTCAGATCCAAGGGAACAACACCTTCATACTACAAAGTATGGAAGGAGAGATGGTTTTTGATGGCCCGATTAATGGGCATTTTTTGAAAATTTATGTTTTTTAGGGTCTTCTGGCCTTAAAGTTGTAAATATGTTGTTTTATTAGTTTTAGTGTAAGTTTAATTAGACTCCATGCCCAATGGAACTCTAGAAAATTTTGCTCATCTGGTTTTGATAGGAAAGGCAATGTTCTGTAGTTCTTGAGACCTCATAGGGAGGATCTCATCCCCAGAAGGAGCTAGTGTTAGCCTTACTACGTAACTATGGTTTTGGAGGGTGGGGATAAGCTCGGTTAGATGGATTATGCTCAAAAGAAAGCCTACAGTGGTCACCTTCCTTCTTATCCTTTATCCCGTTTACTCCCTTCCACCTCCATTGCCTCTGTTTTTCCTCCAAAACCTGGCATAAACCCCATCGTCACCTTTAATCATAGCCATCGATTGTTACACGCCCGATCCAACCGCAGTCGTTCTCCCCGTGCCCACAAACTACAAGAATGATAACGTGCGATGGAGAGTGGTTTCCTCTCTCCTCCGCTGCCACATGTCATTCACCGAGTGGAATCGCGCACATCCGTCCTTTTACCGCCTTATGCCCTTAAGCAGTGCGATCGAAACCGCTTGCCGCTTAATCCTCCGTTCTCGCCCGATAACCACCGCGTGCTTTCATTGCCCGATTACCATTGGATCTGCCCACCTAAGATCTAATGGCTCACGATCGTTCCACTCCCACTTCTTCCAATATCCCCATTGACTCATCTCCGCCATCTATCCTCCCGATCCAACGGCTAGTCTCGCTCTTCTATCCAACTCGTACATTCGCCATGCAGTCCACGCCCCTCGATCATTTTTGTATACCCAAAGGACAAAGGTGACTGACCTGCCAATGCTAGTTGCATTTGTTCCTCAACAACCGCATTCAACAGACAGTATGGCCGAGAAGGAAAAGGACAGAGCATGAGCATGTAGCTGCATTTAGCAGTTATGGAACTTCATGGATAAGGACACTCCAGCTGCCTGAGAGGACAACAGAGCACCCAAGGAGATCAAATTCACTCATAGAGACAAGTAAGCGCACTCAGAGACTCCATCAGGCAGTTAAATGTAGTTGGTGGTCAATTATGACCCCTCCATACCTAGAATGGCCAGGTTCCTTTGTAATGAAACTCTATATATACCTAGAAACAAGATGTAATCAAGGTTGATGGTTGATGTTTTGATGTAAAGTTCAACTTTTGGAGACTGTAACTATTTTGACACTTGCAACATCTCATCTTCATTTTCAACTAATATAAGCTTCTTTTGCTGTTAATTGCTCACTTTCAATTTATCTTCTCTCCTAAGCTGTGCCTGATATGTTGTATGCTTGAACTCTTGATGTTTAGCATTAGAGTAGCTATCATCCTAGATTTGTCTTAAAATCTTGCATGTATCATTGCATAAGTTATCCAGGTTTCTCTTCATCTCGTGCCAGAGAGCTGTCATCCTGTCTGTGCATTGGTAGATTAGATTTGTAGACTTCTTTACTAGTCGCAGCCGGCCATCACATGGTCTTGTGCATCTGCTGGTGTGGTCAGTATTCTCCGTATTCACCCAATCTCAAACTGTGAGTAGTTAGTGGTCTAAAGCCTTGTAGTCTGAGGGTGTTCACGCATGTCTGGAGTTAAGCAAAGTAGAAGTGGTTATCTGGCTTGGACAAACATCACTCCCATTCATCCATTTGCAACAATAAGTTGAATGTATATGTTAACAGGCATCTCCAAGCTACAACCTAGGAGAGTTTCTTGGAATCCTAATAGGCATCACACCGCTTATGAGGGTCAGGTGGTATTTTGCCGAGGGAACGCGATGTATGCGAGAGGTTGACACGTAGCAAAATGGGCCTGAGAAAAATCGCCCATATCGCGTGCTCTTGGGCCGGTAAAGTTTGGGCATTGAACAGGCGTGATATGGGTGAGATCCATTGGATTTTGGGGTGGATGATCCAATGGTCGTCGCGTGACGGAGATGCATGGCAGGAGATGGGGGTGGGATATAGCGGGGCCCATGGGATTAATTATGGTTAAGCGTAATTAACCCATGATTTACTATGGGTTTATGAAATAATATGGGTTTATGGAATATAACGAGTGAAAATGAATTTTCGGGGTTAATTAAGTAATGCGGGAGGGAGGTGGGGAGGAGAATAAAAGTTAGGATAAGAGATTTAGTGGGTTTTTCAGTTATGGAGTTCAACAAAGGGAAAGTGATTTTTCCAAGGGGAAAAATGGTTTCACACTAGGGGAAGGGACTTTTGTGAAGGGGGATGAATATAGAAGGCTAGGGAATATGTGAAACCAAGGGGTAGGAGTCAAAATGAATGGAAATGGTGTGTTCACAAGCCATGAAGGGGTAAAAGGGAAATTAGTACGTATATAGTGGGGGTGAAGTGCAATGAAGGGGAAGTTAGGAAAAACAACATGTGAACATGCTTTTCACTTTGATAACTGCTCTTGCACACCGAAACACATGGTTAAGCATGATAGTAGTGCTTATGCTTCAAATTACTTGTATTTCTACAACCTTTCTTCTACCTACCCATTTTCCTATCCTAACATTTTTCTTCACTTTGGTGGGTGCACTTAAGCTAGCAAACCCATTTATTTCCTTTTTCTTTTATGTAATAAACTATCTACTTCTAACCTTATATCTTCCAAGGGCTCAGATTAAACTTGATGAGCTCCTTTTATTTCTCTACCTATCTACTAATCTACCAAGATTAAAATGTTTGGTCAGATTTTTATTCACTAACTATAAACATGAAATTCAAAGCATGATGTAGTCAAGATTAAGTAGTTTGACTATCATGGGTTGTGGAATGTATGAAAAGCTACACACAACCATTATTTAAGATAGTAAAGTAAAAAGTAGTGGCACTTGGACTTGCACACTTTCATGATCTGTTTTTTTGTTTGGGGTTCATATTTTTTCATTTTTTGATCTTTTCTTGTTTTTCTTGTCCTTTGATATTTATTTTAGGACATACCCTCTTTACATTTTTAAATTTTAATATGGAAAACATTTGCAGAAAGAAAAGGTATGTACAATATTGCAACACTTAAGCTCATCCAATTCAAAAATTATGGATCTTATCACTATAGGACTCTAACAAAACCTACGATAAAACCTTCATATCCTAAGAAGCTATGTATCTCTGTCTGAGTGCAGGGGGTAGGCAGTAAAATAATTACCTAAATTTTTGCTGGATCTACCTGTATTCCTGCTGCAGAGATATAATATCCCAATATTACGCCCTCGGTCATCATCATGTGACACTTGACATTGCTCAAACATAACCTGGTAACAATGCATCATTCTAAGACTTTTTCTAATGTTTGCAATGCTTGGTCAAAGTCATCCCCATATGGAGTAAAATCATCCATATACACCTCAAGTCATTCATTTATTAAATCAGTAAAGATGTTGAGTATAGCCCTCTGGAATGTAGCTGAGGCATTACACAAGCAAAATGGTAATACTCTGTATGCGAATGTACCCCAGGGACAGGTGAAGGTTGTTTTGTTTTGGTCTTCAGGGGCGACCTGAATTTGATTGTAGCCTTTGAAACCATCTAAGAAGGAAAAGAATTGCTTCCCTGCCAAAGTATCAAGGACCTGATCGATGAATGGGAGGGGGAAATGATCTTTCTGTGTCAGCTTGTTCAACTCCCTGTATTCTACACAGATACGCCTCTTCCCATTTTTCTTAGGGATGACCACCAATGGAGAGACCCATTTACTGTCTGAGATAGGATAAATAAAGTTTACATCCAACAACTTTTGTAACTCTTCTTTCAAAACGTCCTTGAGATGCAGATTCAATCTTCGTTGAAGCTGCCGAATGGGTCGAGCATCCTTCTTAGTATAAATGTGGTGTGTACATAGCTGTGGGTCTCTTCAGGATAATCCCATATCAGGCTAATCCCATGCAAAAGCCCCTTTATATTTTTGTAGGACCTGTATGAGATTTTTCTCCTGATCGCTATCCAGACCATCACTAATATTTAGAATTTTGCTGGGTTCGATCTCTACCAGTTTGCTATTATGAACAATAGTTGTCTAAATATGCTGATCATCGGTATCCTTCAGAGGATCCTCCATGGATTCATTATCCAATATTGATTTTAGCATTTGACACATTACATTGCTCACATTAGCAGGCTGATTTATTAAGTTATTGATAACGTCGTCTTCAATATGATCTTTAAATTCTAGTGCCTCTGCTACTATGAGTGGGGAACGGATGCTTTCCTCCAAGTATGCTGGTGGTTGTTTACATATTTTTACAATGGGAAGAATTTGTTTGGAAGGAGGATACAACACAAGGTTTTTTTACAGCACCCCCCTTTGTGATAGTCATGTTGCCTTCTCGGTAGCCAATATAAGCATCAGCTGTCGCAAGCCAAGGTCGACCCAGAATAAGAGGGTGCCCATCTAATCTACTATTTGGGTTTATGAAATGAAAATCTATTGGATATTCCCACGAATCAATAGAAACTGTGCTATCCTGTAAGGTTCCTTCTGGCCTTACTACCGAACGATCAACAAGTTCTAATAAAGTGGTGGTTGGTTCTAGGGCTGTAATACCAAGTGCTTAACATGTTTTTGCTGTTAAAATATTAATGGCTGCACCGAGATCAACTAGAGTATTGGGAAAAGAGTGACCATCTATCTGAACTGTCACTATGGGATTTCCAGGACCTTCATACTTTATTGGAGTTTCCCCTCCCAAGAGTAAATTGGATAAGTTCCCTGCAACGTGAATGGTGGGTGAGGTTTTTTCTTTCCTTGCAGGCTTCTTTACACATAGCTCTTTAATTGTTTTAGCATAGATGGGTATGTCTTGAATGGCCTAGAGGAGAGGGATTTTAATACAAAGATTTTTTAGCTCCCCCATAAGATTGAAATATGGATAAACAATAGGTTTGGGTATCGTTAACCTTTCTGGGAATGGGGGAGAAGTGACTATAAGTTTTTCGGGGTCTTCATGATGATCTGTCTCTTCTCCTTGTTTTAGTTCGGTATTAATTACAGGTGGTGGTATATGTATAGGTGGGGTTTCAATTTTGATTGAAGGCTGATCCCTATTTTCCTCAGGGGTGATGATATGACCTGAGCTCAATCTAAGTTCATTACATTCCTTCTGCTCAACCTCATAATATGAGATTTCAATAATCTGCATTAGCTGGACTGGTTTGTTATTAGAATTTGGATTCTGTTGAGTTGGAAATTGAGGCCACAGAAGAGGCTGGGGATTTTTTTGTAACGTATAAGGTGCTGATAGTGCAGGCTGAGGCTTAGGACCTGCCCTTATAGGTGCGTTAGATATCCCCATAGGTCGTTGCCAATTTGTATACCAATTCAGATTTTGAGAGCTAGAGGCAGGCCACTAGGATTGATAGGGATTGCCTTGCCAAATAGGAGTAAAACGAGAATTTGGCCAGCCATTACCTGGAAAAGATTGCGTTGGCCAGGATGTCATAGGGAATGGCTGGGTTTTCAAATTTGGGTAGGGTGATTGGCCCTGCCATGCTATCCCTACGTTCTGTTGCTGATTAGACTCTGAATAAGGAAAGAACAAGGATCCGTCTTGTGACATACCTGTAGGTTTAGCCTGCCGCTGTCGACGTTGGTTCATCTGATATATTGGATCTGTTTCTTCCTATGCTTCCTTGAATATCGCTTTCAGCCTCGACAATGATGGACATTGTTCAGTGGCATGCTTTTTAGTACAGATAGCACATGTTTGCACCATGTCTAATGGGAAATCCTGTTGGCTGTGCTTCTTTCGATAACGTGGACAGAAGATGACCAAGTTTTTTTCTGTTAAGGCTTGTTTTTATTTAGCCTATAAGACGTCTAGCTTCTTTATGAGAGTACCCAGGATGACCATTTTAAAATCTTCTAGGAGGTTGCTGATTTCCATCTGCGTTACACCTCCACTGTGTCGTTTGCTTCCTCTGCTCATGGGATCTCGACTTCCTATTCCTATACGTGTGCTTCCTCGTGAACACATGATACACAAGAAAATGATTTCATCATAATCTTCCTGAGAAATATCTCCTTTTCCCATTAAATTTAGAGTTTCTACCCATTCCTCTTTCATTCCATTAATTAAGATAGCTCTTAGGACTTCTTTCTGTAAGGCAGTGTGTGGATACCTCTGTAAATTATAATTAAACCGTTCTACATATTCTTCTAGTGTTTCATTATCTTTTGTAGTCATCTTAAAAATTTCATCTTTCAGTTCCATAGTCTTACAAAAGTCCTGGTATCTTTTGAGGAAGGAGGTTTTCATTTTGTCCCAAGAATTAATAGTTCACCCACCCAGACCCATGAACCATCTTAAGGCTGCTCCTTTCAGAGTGGAAGGGAACAAATTTAGCTTTTGGGGGTCAGTGGTGAAGTCATACCCTCTATATAGGACATAAAACTCAAAGAGGAAAGCATTGGGATCCTCTATGATCATCCCATGGAAAGTTGGGATGATCTGCAGAGGAATAGCCTTCATGGGGGGCATTGGCCACTTGGTTGACTATGGGGTACTCTAATGTCGAGGTTTGACCTTGAGGTGGCTGATATTCCATTTGGTCAAAGATGTGGCAATAACCTTCGGGGATTTCAAGAGGTGCTTTTTGAGTAAGCGAAGGATTAGCAACCCGAGCTGGCTTTGCAGCACTACCTAGATCTAGGATTGTACGAGATCCCTGCTTAGACAGATGTGGTTCTGTCTTAACAGTCCCACTGGTTTCTCATTCTCCTTCTCTTAAGTTACAAGATTTTCCCTCTTTTAGAGGATCAAAATTTAAACTTATTGTATCTTGAAGACTTTGTTCTGATCCTCCAACTTGGCTTTGAATCTCAGCGTAAGCTGTAGATGGTGAGCCTGCTGCTTGAGGGATAGCAGTAGAAATTTTTCCAAGTATTGCCTCGAATTCTACTAACACATGAGACTCTGCTTTTCTTACGATTTCATCTTTAAAGGTCGCTCTCCCAAGGTTCACTGATCCTTTGGGTTTTGTGGATTTAGGCGGGGGGTTCTACTCTTTTTCTATCTTTCTATTCCTAGTCATTCATAAAAACCAATTCCTATTTAACCTCTAAACTTTTGTTGAAAAGTAGGCTGGTAAGAAAGCACTTTACTTGCTAGGTATGCAGGTTCTTACCTTCTTTTTTTAAAACCTAATTATTTCACAACAAGATAAAAGGAAATCACTTGGAACACTCTCCCCAGCAATGATGCCAAAATGTTGGTGCACTAATATGTCTTTTTACAAGCAATCGTAATTCCTACATTAATTGTCAACCGAAGGTAAGTTTTTTTATCTCAAGAGTGTTAACACAATCTATGCAGTGAATTCAGAGGTTAGCTAAAGGTAAATCATTGCAATCATAATAACTATCTTTCCAACTTAATTCACACAACTCTTAAAGAAATAACTAAGGAAGAAATAACTCTAAAATAACTCTTAACACACTCTGCAATTCCGTCTACTTATTCCAAAATCAAATGAATCCGAATGTGAATGCAAAGAATCACACTTGGAAATCTTCAAATAGAATTAAACTAACTCACTCGATTAAGAAAGAGAACTGTAACAACTGAACATCAATGTTAATCTATCGCAAATCAGAATTGAACGGAAAATCCTAATTGAACATCAATCTTGATTGAATGACAATTCTCAATTGAATGACAATCTCGATTGAACGACAATCTCGATTGAACGACAATCTCGATTGAATGACAATTCTTAATTGAATGACAATAAAACAAATACGATAAATGATTTCTAAACAGCAACTGTTCTCTGTCAACAGATTATGGAAATTAATTAACACACTCTCTAAGATCTATGATATCATAACTCAGAATGAACAACGATCTACTTCTGGAACTAATATAACCAATCAAATCAAAGAATTACGCAGATACATCACACAATTAAGTATGAATCGAAATAAACAACAATATGAATTGGAATCGTCAATCCTCACAATAAGGGAAATAATATTAAATGAACATTAACAATCAATAAAGATTCAAATGGAAAGATTATAACACAAGAAAGAAGTAGAACTTCTCTTGACCAGGCCCAGAGTCGCCAAAAGTCTCTGCTAAGGAATACTCAAAATATAAGTGAAGATCAAATGCTGTCTTTCATTAATATAAGTAAATAGATTACAACATCACTGAGATAACACTAGTATATGTCCCAAAAAGAATAATTATAAATTACATAAATCTGACTGAACGCGTTTGCCTTTCGGCCTTATATAAGAGTAAAAGAGTAAACTAGATAAAAGAGAATCCTCAGGATCAGGGGATCTTGAGGATTTCACAATACATATTTTGATTCTGTCATGAAATAGTATTGGTCTGCTTGGTCTCTCACTGTCTTGCCTACTTCGGACACTGTCTTTCCCTTTTACAGCCTGGTGCTTCTCTATCAAATGAACGACTATTGAGCAATCCACGTCTTCTACGCACAAGGATAGTAAAAAGTCAGTTTCCAGTGCTAGATTTATCTAATTTGCTACCAAGTGCTTTCATCCAACTTTAACTATAATTTCCTTTATTTCAATTCATAAACAGAGATAATCGTGTAAGGATAAATACAAAATAAAGCAATTGTTGAGGAGAAAATATACCTTTTTCTTGACCCAACAGTTCCATTAGAAGGGGAAAATTCTGTTGAATTTGGCCCTAGAGGAGCCACTTACCTTGGTGTAGGAGCAAAGCACCACGGTTAGTGTTGCAATTGAAGGTTGAATAAGGTAGTCACAGACACAATTGGTGCTTCTTGTCTTATATTTGATGTTTATATGAAACTATTACAAGTATGTGGACCAATTATGATGGTGATCATTATACAATTTTACTTGTGTCTACATGAACTATAAAGGCTTGTGATTAGTGTGGATGATTATCTCCTTCCCGAGAATGTAATGCTTCCTTTGGAATTAGGGTTTTACAATGGAATACATTCCTTTATCATAGGTGGTGTACTTATGGATGGCATCTGATAGTGTCTCACTATGGTGGATCACTAGAGGATGAAGATCAATGAGAACTACGCCCATCACATAGCATGAAGTATCTATCTTGATCTCAAAAGGTTGTTGCAGATCAAGTAAGCATAGATCTAGGGACGAGTACAATTGGTGTTTCAGATCTTCGAAATCATTTTGCTACAACTAATTTCCCCATACGAATTTTACTTTACCACCAACCTCAGTCACCTAGCTGAGGGCCAATGTGATATGGAAAATTCCCAATATGAACCTATAATAGATGTTGGAAAATAATACGAAAATCTAAAGCTCAATTACTGTGGTCGGGGTTGGTCAGCCATGAATGATTTGGATCTTGACTAGACCCACATGCACACCATGCTCATTAACAACCTAGCCTAGGCATTAGACCATGTTCAGGTCGAAGGAGCATTTTTCCAAGTGAGCATATAACTTGTATTATCGTAAAGTGTGAAGGACTTGTTGATTATGCTACAAGTGTTCTTCCCAACTCCTATTGAAGATGAGTATATCATATAGATATACCACCACAAAAGAACTGATGAAAGGCTACACGATATCATCCATCAACCTCATAAAAGCTACTTACACATTCATCAAACCAAAGGGAATGACTAGAGATTTAAAAATACCTTTTTTAGAGTTGAAAGTAGTCTTCCAGCATTATTTTATTGGGACCTAGTGGTAGCCAAACTTCAGATCAATCTTACTGAAGTACTTCTCCCCCTTGAGTTGGTTAAGAAGGTCTTCAATTCGAGGATTTGGGTACCAATTTGTGATCGTGATTTTGTTTGGGTCATTGTAGTAAGTGTAGAGTTGTTAGATCTCGTAATTTTTTTTGCATGAGAACAAGTGGGCTTCTATAGGGTGAGGAGCTAGGTTGAATTTTCCCTTTTTTAAGAAACTCCTAGATTTCACACTAGATTTCATCATTTTTTAGAAGAGAGTGGAAATAGACTCGCCCACTAGGTAAAGTTCCATTGAGGTTGGATTCATTAAATTCTTAACCTAACAATGCAGAGGTATTGTTGGGATGTGGAATTGGAATCCTTTTTACTATAATTTCTTTACCCTTTTTGACTCTCAAGGCCATACTTTATCACTGTAACAACCATTATCAACCTAATTATGTATCTTTTTATATGTCATCCTTATGATCTAATTCTGTTTGTAATTTGGCATGAGAACTATTGCTTTTGGCTATTTTTATCATAAAACTGACAAATGGACTGTTTCAAGGTATGTGGTTTGTTGAGGTGTTGTTCCAAGATTACACTTTCTACTTTTTCCTTGCCAAGGATGGGACAAGGACTTGCTAAATGTTGTTGATACATGTGAGACTTATTTTGGACATGTTGATCTATTTCAATTAATAATGAAGGCCAATCTGGAAAAATATATTTTCAAAGTCAGTTCATCTGTCAAAGGAGATATTCATGGATAGTGCAACTAAAGCAGTTAGGATTTTCCATTGATTAATTATTGTAACCTGGAAAGTTGTTACAACTTTGTCCCAACCATGAATATTGTTATTAAATTAATGTGTATTCTCGATTTATATCACATCAGAATCGAGATATTCTCATGATGATCTTATCTTTATAGTTTGAATTTATAAAGAGGTGTGCTCTCTGCCCTCGAGGGGACATATATAAATATAGAGAGAACACAAGGATAGAGGGGGAGAGTACCAACATTTTAATCCTGTATATTTCATTAATGTAAATCTCAATCATTCTCCGTACCTTTATGTTGATTAGCTTGTGTGCCGTGTAGTGTACCAACCCCTACTAGGGTGGAAGGGCCATGCTTCTTAACAGGGATCACTAGTTAGGAAGGTACTATAGCTATTTATTTATTTCCTCTGAATTATGATTCACGTATGGTTACTATTACTATTACTGTTGATCATGTTCATGCTTTAATGATTGTAGAATTCTGACCTCTGTATTGTGTAACATCATAGGTCCTTGACCGGTCCCTTTGTTAATGTCACAAATATTTAATTCATGTTACAGTTTGATGGCGTGTTTATTTTATTTTGAATGTGTGTTTCAATTTACTTGAGTGAATGGTTTCTAGGAGTGTTATTTCCTTTTGAATAAGAGTGACTGCGTGATAGACTGGTTTATTTTGCAATATTTGTTTATTTAAAATTAATGTGAGAGTTAGATCTGTTGCCCTGAATTAAAAGAATAATTATTCCACCCAACATTTTCATGGTTTCTCTAAGGAAGACTATTAGAGGTGCATATGTGTGACTAGTTTATCTACATGCATTGATTGAAAGTGTGGTAGATGTGTTCCCGAATCTGATGTTTCTAGACAATACGATGAGAAGTAAGAACCCGCGCATCACTCAACATACTAAAGTGGGCTCGACCTCATAAGAATCAAGACACATAGGATCTCATTGCATGAGTAGTGAAGAAAATAAATATCGTTCCCCCAAATGGACTAACCATGTAGGTGGAAGAGGATGAGGTAGGAAGAAGAAGAATCAAGACTTGGGAAGAGTAAATTGCATATAGAAGATCATTTCAAAATATGAAGAAAATCATCTACTCAAGGAAAGGCACCAAAGAAGAAGGAATTAGGAAAAGATGCTCCATGGAGGCCAGCATCCCCTAAGACATTTAGGTTGGGTGCACATATTAAAGAGACAAATTTTTGTGAGCCTTCAATTTCAAAAACTAATCCTAGAGTTTCTAGCCCCTTTGTATCAACAGAGGGTGGGAATCAAGATTTGAAAGAAGGATGAAGGGATATATATGAACATGATTGGGAATTGAGCCTTGAAGAACAAATACTTGATCAATATACCTTGGACCTTGGCAGTGCAGTGAAACAACCTACTGGTACATAAGGTATTGAAAATTCAATAAGACCACCTAAAACATTTAAGAAACTTGAATAGATTGAACAACCTAAGAAATACATATCACCAAAAAGAGAGCAATCTGGTTCACCAGGGAAGCCACTTGTAACAACTGTATGGAACCAAAAACAAAATAAAATGATAGAAATGTCAATCATTACTTTTTATTTCCGTATTAGGATCTCCAAGGGCAGGCCCCAATAAAGAGCACTCTTTATTTGCACTACCTACTTTTGAAGGCATGAATACACAAGATCTAGATACATTTATTTTTGAATTGGATGTCCTCTACAAAAGTTATGATTACACCACCAATAAACAAAAAATAAAACCATTCCCAGCTACATTAAAGGGAGCAACGCTGAGATGGTTTATAGGACTTGGTTTTGAAAACCCCATCCCACCTTTTCTTTAGTGGGACTAGTTGTCACTGAAGAATCCAACCCCTCTGGTTCTGCTAGAGGAATGGGATACTGAATATCTATATCTATGTCTATTTCTTTTTTTATTTGATGTCCTCTACAAAAGTTATGATTACACCACCAATAAACAAAAGTAAAACCATTCCCAACTAAATTAAAGGGAGCAACACTGAGATGGTTTATAGGACTCAGTTGTGACAACCACATCCCACCTCTTCTTTAGTGGGACTAGTTGTCACTAAATAATCAAACCCCTCTAGTTCTGTTAGAGGAATGGGATACTTGAATATATATATATTATATATATATATATATATATATAATATTTATTATATATATAAATTTAAATATTTAAATATTTATTTAGAAACATATAACTGTTCATTGTATTTATTTAATTTTAATTAAATTACTCTTGCCACCGTGCCCAACGGTACCCAATCTATGTCACATCCCACTGACCCCTAACACAAATCACACCCTTCCATGTTGTTCCACTCTAGTGGTCCCTTCCAATACTCACCAACTTTGACGGTTGAGATTGGATGAGGCAGAACGATGGTTGGAAGTTATGTTGCACTAGGGTAAACAACTCAAAGGATAAAACAATAGCGGTGTTTCACAATTAGAGTTTCATATCTTGGTTATGGGCCCCACATCAAATGACCCACATCGAGTTCTCCCCATCCAACGACCTAAGGAAATTATGCCAGCCTCCCTTCCTTCCCACTGACGTCACAGGGGAGGGGTGTTGCAACCTATCTTTGTCGTCCAATCATCAACATCTCTGTCGTCTATTGGAACAAGGCTTCACCCTCGGTCATCACGCATGAGCACATGGATTATGGCCTAAGGACTTTTCCCGTGGTTCTGGTTACGGTCGCAAGGGATCAACTTCCAACCCTAGTGATTATTTCCTCCTGCCACAAAAATTTATACAAGCCTAGGTATTTATTTACACACATGTATCTTTATCTCGACAAGGTGCAATTACAAAAGTTTGGGTTGTGATGGTTAGTGTGGAATTTGCTTCCACCAACCTTGTGCTCAGAGTCCCATTTGATCATCTCGACCATGAATATAAATGTGGTAATCAAACGATAAAGTAAATATGCCTTACTAGTCAATCTAGCTCAAGCAGAGAGTTAAGATGATATTTAATCAATTGACGCTAGAATTTCCTCCCCAGTGTTCACTCACATCGTCAACAAAACTTTAACCCCTAGTGCCCATATGCTTTCACTGCTACACACACACACGCATATCTATATCCCTAGATATAGGGAAATAAATTAAATTCCCAATCACAAGAAACACTTAACAGAGTTTATGATTCTTTTAGCTTACATTAGTACACCATGCGTAAATCAAACAATCAAGATAGATTGATAGAACAAGTTCATAATTAAATTCCTCAACATAATTACAAGTTTAAGAACTAATCTCAGATGAAAATAAATGCATGGAAAACTAAGCATGGGAAATTGATTCTAGGACAAGGACTCTCCACCCAACCATAGACAATTGCATCCAAGACTACTTACAACTCTCACCCCTAAGCCAGATTCCAGAGACTGAGGGGCTTGCTCCAAGGATTAAAACACCAATTGCCAGTTGAAACAGGGACTCCAGAGGAGAGTCCTTGCTCCACCCACCAACCACTTAGTGGTCAACAAATCACAGGGAATCTAGAGGCTAGTTTTCTCCACCCCAAGATACCAAGTGAATCCAGAGAGTAAATATCCACCCTTGAAACAAAACACAGTGGTTCCACCTACTTAGGGGAATATAGAATCCACTGTAAATAAACAAAAAGAAGGTTTTAGAGGTTCTCCCTCCAAATTCAAAGAGAAAATACTGCACCCACACCACTAAGGGAATCTAGAGAAAACCATATCCACCCTCTAGCTTTACAGGGGCTCCAGAGGCATTATTCCTCACCAAGGAGAAAAAATCTATTCACCAATAGTGCCAACCGAAATTAGTTCACTATCTCTTTTTTCTCCTCTTCTATTTTGTAAATCTTTTCTCTACTCTTCTCCTCTTACTAGATGTTGATTCCTATATGGATGAATTAGTGAGGGAAAAAATTCCCTCGAATGAGGACAAACTTCCTCTTTTTCCTTTCTCTTTGCAGGAATTAACTATCACTGTCCTAGCTACCACCACAATCAACTCCATAAATTTCCTTTCCTCCTTTCCCTGTGAGTGTTCTCCAAGGCAACATGGGCCTGTGTACCTCTCTTGCAACCTAAATTAAATTCATGACCATCTCATTAAGGGTCACTAACCAAATTTTAATGGTTGTCCCAAAAAAAATTCATATTTCTACAGAATAAACCCATAGATATCCCAAGAGAGCCACTTCCTCAACTTTGGAATCCATGTCCCGACTCAATCCCCTTTTAAATATTAGTTTTGTAAAAAAATTTACAATGCATTTTTATGAGAAAACCATGGTTGGGGCTATCATAGACCCCTCCCCCTTGAGGGTGTTAGAAAATCATAAAGGAAGTAAAGATTTTCTTGTTCTTGATAATTACATTTGATGTTTCTTATTACTACAATTCTTTATATCTTCTTTCTTTAGTTCATCAAGCAATTACCAAAAGTAGCAACGCATAAAACAATAGATGCCAGATGTAGGGACATGTTAGGGAAAATCCCAATCAAGATAATTCTTCATTTTAATAGTATTCTTTGAGACTCTTCACCCTAGACCAAGACCAAACCTTCCCTCCACACCAAGTTAGTCTCCCCCGATTTCAATCTCTTTCCGGCAACTTCGACTAGACAGTGACTTACGACAATTGGCAGCTTTTGGAAATAGTGAAACTTGGAAGACTTCAATTTCCCCATCTAGGACACGAAAGAGAGAGAGAGAGAGAGACACCAAAATTTTGATTTTCCTTGTCTCCTTAGACTTCCAAAAACTTGCATTCACTTCGGCTTCTAGACAACAAACTTCACACCTTTTCCCAGCTATAAGAGAAATTCGTACTTCTGCCTAGCTATAAGAGATTTTAGCACTTCTTCTAGCTACGATAGAATTCAAACTTGTGAGAGAATGATGCTCCAAATGAATTCGATGAGATTCCTTTTATAGGCTTCTTGTGGGGTCGAATAGTGTCCTTAGGCTGACCTGATCTTATTCTAGGTCCACATGGTGTGGAGGTTACATAATTCATATTTCACTCAATACTTATCCTTTTTAAATGATTCAAAATCCCAAGAAGGGTCTCTTTAAATGTACAATAACTCTATAGACTGCGAATAAATCCTAGAAGTTCTCAATGGGGACTTTGAACTAAAACATGGTGACCCAAGCATGAAACCCATGCTTTAATAAGTCACAATAATAATAATAAAAATTATTTTCTTTATTCTTTTGACAAGTACATTACATGATGACTCAAGTACATTATTGAAGACCGAACATAGTTACATTTTCAAACACTTCTCCTAACTATGGAGGTATTCATAATGTACAAATACAATGGAAAATCTAAAACTATATGAACCATGAAGAACTTTAGGCACCACAATTCCATGGACTATATTCTTGACCAATGCAATCTATACAAACAGTCACTCAACAACTTAGGCACCACAATGCCTGACCAGGGAAATCTATCCAGGTGGGACTAAGATGGACTCAAGCTTTCCACCCCTTTAGGCACCCTTAGGTTTACTTTCTAACCATCAACACAAAAATCCAGGTATGTACCCAAAACATGGCTCAATAACCAACACCATCTTTCCAACTTTGGGACTTAGACATCAAAACAAAGTGTTAGCCAGATGTCTTCCTAAGCAATGCTTCACTCACAAAGCCTTAATACCCCTTGATCCAATAGATCAAGAATGACTAACCTCTCCCAATAAAACTAATTGGTAACAAACATGCTATCAAATCCTTCGAGAGATTCACCTGAACAAACACAACCCAAATAATATACTGTCACATGTACATAATCAAATACAAACCTCCGGGGTATTTCAAACAACTTGATGTTGCTTCTCAACTTTCCTTAGTAGGATTCTCAACTGAATATTTGACAGAAGGTTCCTCAATTATACATTTTTCCTTCCTACTTCCCATGCAACAAAACATCCTCTGAAATTCGTTCTTCATTTAACATCAAGCTATGCCCCCCTCTCAACCATAAAACATTTCTTTATCCGGAGTCCCTCTTAATATTAGGGAGATCTCTTCTATTCATGCTTCCTACAAGAGATCAACTTTTTCTTTTCGACATCAGAGAATCCTTCGTGGTTTCCAACCATTTCATTAGAGTTATCATCATCCTCATAATGCTTATCACCTCAACGAACATCTTCATCAAGTTGAATATTGTGCACGTACACCACTTAAATAGAAAGTACAACCAAATATATAGAAGCATGAGGTTATCCATATCAGAATCACGGAATAATTCCATCTTTATACATATAAGATACCCATACTTAATTACAAACAAGAGACATATACTCGTTAACATCTTTCTAGGGACTTTATCATAAACCCTAGACTATTTCATACACTTTTCATTCCATCTAAGATTTTAGGGTTTCTTCCAAAGGTATGACATACCTTACTTCAACATATAAAAAAACATAGAAATAGTTCACACACATATAGATCTACAAGGCATCTAACAACATTTCGAAATTTATATGTTAGACTTCACTAGGGGATCATACATATCCTAGATTTCATACAAAAGAGTCAATCACAACTCAGTCATTGACCTGACCAGCTTCCACTAGGGTTAGTTCCAACCCCTAGAATTTCAATCAACCATTGATCAGTCACTTAATATGACTAGTGACCACTAGGGTTAGTTCTACACCCAATAATTTTGATCAATCATCAATCTCAACCAAAAACTCAAATTTCAACAAATCTCAAATTATCATATAGTCATCATATATCAAATATTTCTACTTAGACTAAGGCTCAACTCCAAAACCATAGAATTATTTCTCACAATTTCACCAATCTTACACAAATAATATTTCAAATATTTTACTTTGACTAAGGTTCAACTTTAAAACTCTAGAATTCCATTTTCACAATCTGAACAATCATTAAATACATAGATCTCAGATTGCTACATTTCACACTAGACAATGTTACTACTAGGATTTAACTGCAAAACCCTAGATTTTAATTTTCAACAATCATTTAATAGATTTTAGATTGTTATATCACACATACTAGATATTTTAACTTCACTAGGGTCTAGCTACGAACCCCTAGATTTCCAAATATCATCATCCTAGAATCTCAGACAAGGATTTCCATTGGATCCTAAGACTTATGACCATCACTATGCCAACACACATATATAGGAATTCATAATAATTAATAAGAATATCACATGTTCGACAACATTAATACATCTGACCTAAACCAAGCTAGGGTTTCCAACCAGAAGGACATGTCTATACATGGCTAAATTTCATGATCATGCAAATATATTTCATATCGTGTTAGTCAAGTCCAACTTCAAAATGGTCAATAAGATTTAGCCACACAACCATCTTGATTACATTAGCGTTTGATCAAATAAACACGCCCATATCAAGGAAAAATTTCTAAGACACTATAAGGGTCTTGCTCACACATTCCACCAAACCCTAATGAGCTAGGGTTCCAATGTAGAAACATAGAAAACCCAACATTACCAAAAATTCAAAATTTTGGGATTTTAGATATTATCATTTAGCCTTAACAAGTTATATTTTCCTACTCATACCAAAATCCTAAAAATTACATCATCATTAAAAACTTCAAACAATATTTCATAATATCCCTAGGGGTCCAGACATTCACATAAGCATACCCTTCGGTTAGGGATTTTCAGAATACATTTAGGATTCTATATAATAAGTTTAAGAATATGAGTGGGATGGGTAGATTTATCAAGAGATGAATCACCGAAAGCAAGAATCACTAATATTCAATACAACTAGTCATAACAATGTCAGTAATAATTTAAATGAAAAATCCTTTCAATCAATGTATTTAAATCATACCTTAGTTTCTTGACTAACCATGTCTTGAGAGATCCTCCTTGCAAATTCTTTCCCTAATCAAGACAATAAAGGGAGAAAGGTGATCAGTATTTAATATAATCAAAACTAAATGAGTACATGAACCCAAAATTGAAAAGACATGAAATACTTATCTTTGGGAGTTGTTGGGGACTCCCTTCAAAGCTTGAGGGATACTTACAAACTAATAAAAAACAATACAAAAATGTATTTTCCAAAATATATTATAAATTATGAAACATATAAAATAAGATATATAAATCTATAAGAAAAGGGATTAATAGTGTAAGTCCCTAATGTTGGGTTCTTCGGGCTTCACTTTCTTTGAGTCTCCTTGTACAACAAGGTTGGCTTGATCCCTTCCTCTCTTCTTATTCTTTGGATTGTCAGGACAATCACTATTGAAGTGAACTTTCTTATGACATTGATAACACTCTATCTTGGACATGTCAAATTTCTTCCTTGGTCCCTTCGATCATTTTGCTTTATGATGAGAAACATATGCATTTGATAGTCCTTCAGGATTGGTAACCATAGAGATCCTTAGTTCTTCTTGACTACAAGCGGTCCATAATTCTTCAAAGGTGGGAGCTACCTTCTAGATGTTGATACCTGCAACAAATGCACCACAAGAGGGTGGCAATCCTATTAGAGTAGTGATCACAAGTTCTTTGTCTGGAAAAATCTCATCAATGGATAAGAGATCATCCCCAAGTCTAGCTATATTCACAAAGAAGGTTGCCACACTATCTTATTTAGTCATCTTCGTAGTCCTTAGCTCATTCTTCAAACTTGCTACTTGTCCAATGTTCTTAATAGTAAATAGCTTCAACAAGGCTTCATACATTTCCCGAGCATGATCACTGTTAGCTACGAAAGGGACAACATTGTCCTTTATCCCTTCTACCATTAGAGTCATCACCACCAATTCTAATTCCATGTATTTCACTTTGTCAACATCACTCACTTCTTCTGTAGGCTTCTTTACATTTCCTCTTACCAAGTCCAACACCTTATTCTTTTTTAGGATTAGGTCAATCCTCTTCTTCCACGACTTGAAGTTAGAGCCTGCTTCAATTTTGTTCTCACCCTTGATTGAATTAGAAATCTTCCTTGAATATAATAGACTCCTTCCCTGAGATAGTACCTATGAATGGATCAAGTGCTTGGGATTGCCTTTTTCTTCCTTCTTCACCAAAGCTCTGATTCCATGTTAGAAAATCAGAAAGGTGGTATAGATTTTGTTGTTATTGATAATTATTTGCGATGTTTCTTATTATTACAATTCTTTATATATTGTTTCTTTAGTTCATCAAACAATTACCAAAAGTATTAGCACATAAAACAATAGACATTAGATGTAGGCACATGCTAGTGAAAAACCCCCCTCGAGGGGAAAACCCAGTAAAGGTAATTCTTCCTTTCAAAGGTATTCTTTGAGACTCTTCACCCTAGACCAAGACTAGAACTTCCCTCCATACCAAGTCAACCTCCTAGAATTTCAATGTCTTTCCAACAAATTTGACTAAACAACAACTTACGACAACTAGCGGCTTTCGGCAAGAGTGAAACTTGGAATAATTTGATCTCCCAATCCAGGACATGAAATAGAGAGAGAGAGACAACCAAATTTTGATTTTCCTTGTCTCCTTAGACTTCCCCAAACTCACATTCACTTCGGCTTCCTGATAACAGACTTCGCACCTTTTCCTAGCTACAAGATAACTTCACACTTTTGCCCAGATACAAGATATTTTCGCACTTCTTCCAGCTAGAAGAGAATTCAAACCTGTGAGAGAATGATTTTCCAAATGAATTCGATGGGATTCCTTTTATAGGCACCTTGTGGGGTCGAATAGGGTCCTTAGGCCGACTTGATCTTCTTTTAGGCCTGCATGGTGTGGAGGTTACATAATTCATATTTGAATCAATACTTAACCTTTTTACATGATTCAAAAGCCCAAAAAGGGTCTCTTTAAATGTACAATAACTCTATAGACTCAGAATAAATCCTAGAATTTGTTAATGGGGACTTTGAACTAAAATATGGTGATCCAAGCAAGAAATCCATGTTTTAATAAGTCACAATAATAATAATAATAATTCTATTCTCTATTCTTTTGACAAGTACATTACATGATGACTCAAGTACATTATTGAAGACCTAACATAGTTACATTTTCCAACAGAGGGAACACCACCCTCGATGTTATTTTGTTCATATACAACACCGAAAATAAAATACAAACACATACTGTTTTATGGAGATTTATATACAAAACTCTATACAATATTTACAATCATTTAAATTTTCTTCAATCAACAAACAGAAAAGGGTAATTAACCTTCATGGAATCAACCATTTCCCAAGTGGCTTCCCCTAGCCCAAAGTGTCTCCACTGCATTTTGACTTGCTCTATGGATCGATTTAGGAGCATGAGACTCCTCTGTTCTAGAATACACAATGGCTTTGGTTGGAACTTTCCATCTTGTTCCACCTATAGCACAAAGCAATCAATTACATGTATTTTAAGAAAATAAACATGGAAAACATCATGAACCTTAACTGAAGGAGGTAAGGAAACCCATAGATATCCCAAGGAAGTGTTGAAAATAATACTGAGAGGGGGGGGGGGGGGG
>APFE030064805.1:121682-156117 GCA_000404065.3 Pinus taeda
GACAGCTACGAAATCGATCAATTTCGGAGTATCTTATCAAGTGGAAGAAATTATCTGCGGAAGATTCCACAGGGGAGGATGAGAATTTTATAAAGAAGTATCCAGAACTACTCAAGCGTTGAGGACAACACTTTTTTTGAAGGAGAGGGGCATGTTGGGTCCGTATAATACTAATGATTACCCCATTACTATGGTAGTTGTACCCCTTATTAATATTGTTGTGCCCCTATTGCCCCCATATTGTTATTACTGTGCCCCATAGAATCCCTCTATTGTTATTTTTGTGGCTTATATTATTATTATTAGGTCGGCTGGGTTATATTGTGACTCCAGACTCCTATATATAGAAAGGAGGTTTTTCCATTTGAATCATCGAAGAATTGTTCATTTATGTAATGTAAAGGAGGTTTCCCCCTTGAAGAGGCTGAATTCTAAGGCGTTGATCTATCTTTTCTATCTTTCTTGAAGCTGGTTTCATAATAGCATGTGGTGCGATGTACATGTTATACATATGGTGCTATGTGCAGGGGGTGCTGTGTACATGTCGTGCATATAGTTCTATGTACATGTGGTGTCATGTACATGTCGTGCATGTGGTGCTATGTATGTTTGGCATTGTGTACATGTTGTACAGGTGGTATGATGTACATGTGGCGTTGTGTACACGTTGTGTAGGTGGTTCCGTGTACATGTGATTCTTTTCACATGTTGTGCATGTGGTTTTGTGTACATGTGGTACTGTGTACATGTTGTACATATGATACTGGTGTACATGTGGTATTATGTGCATGTCCTACATGCTGTGTTTCGGGCATGCAGTATTATGTATATTCATTATGTAGTTGTGGTATCGTGACATGTATACTCGTTGTGTTGTACTTCATGTAGTACATGTATTGTGTTGTGTTGTACATCAGGTGAAGGTACATGTATTGTGTGGGTTTGTACATCAGGTATATATGTATTGTGTTGCATTGTACAATGGGTGTAGATGTATGTGTGGTATGTCAGGTATAGGTGCATGTATTGCATGGTGTTGTATGTCATGTGTGGTTGTGTGCGTGTGATGCACACTATGTTTATATGCACATGGTTAAGGAGAAGGAACTGGGTGTTTGTTGGGTATGGAAACCGATTCAGATTGCGTAAGGAATAAAGACAAATGTATAAGCTAAGGATTGATTAAAGGATAAGTATCAAAATTTCATTTTAGTTTTATTATGCATGTGATTTATGATTCTAGTCGATGATGATTACATGTGATCTATGATTTTGGTTTATGATGGTTACATGTGATTTATGATTTTGATCTATGATAGTTGTGTTTTGATCTAACCTGATGTGATGTGTTTACACATAATGATTTGATCAAATATACTAGTTTGACTTGTTGTGACAGGAAACGAATAGAATTGCAAGTGTACATTGTTGATGGGCCACCAACGAGGTATGATTTGAAGTTATTTCAATTTATTTTGAATCTAATGTAAATTATGTGCTTGGTATAGGAAAGCATGAAATGTCTGGTTGGGTGGTCAAAACTTATGGCTAGCATTAACAACAACAAAAAAAGGAATTGGAACATGCAGCAGTATGATGGTAAAGCACTTCTAGAGCAGGGCCATTATGGGACATTGATACCCAATAGTGTCCATCAATTTCCATGAGCATGCTATGACTGGTATGATGGTCTTAAGGTAGGGATATCCCTTGGTTTTTGTATCTTTCAATGTGAGGAATCCTTGCCAAGGGATGGACAGCCTGAGATGGGGGCGCCAATGAAACTTGGAAGGTGTGTGACTGCACGGAAGGGGGTTACTGAATTGCCCGAGGTACTGTGTAGTAGAGAAGGGAAGGCTCGGGATGGATTTGTTTTGATCATTAGCATTTCTAGATGGAATCAGATGCACTTTGGAAGTATGACCTAGAATAATGAGTCGATAATTGTTCACCGAGAGGACAAGTGGCACAGGATTATAGCATTGGACATTGGATGCAACTTTGAATTTGAAAGTTGATTCTAGACTTCATGGGAAGGAGGTGAATCTTGGTACTACTTTTGAGGGTGGAGTTGTGAGTCTCTGGATTCCCTTGTGAATTGATATGGGCATCGTATCCTTTTATTTGCTGGTTGAGAAATTGTGCATATGTTTATATGTGTGTATTATTGTAAATATTTTATTGATTTGGATTTATGAAGCTCCATAGACAATGTGATTATTTGTTGGGTGAAGCAAATGTGTATGTGTGTATATGTAGTTATTATTGTAAATACCGTAATGAGCTATGTTATAAAGCTCTAGCAAACGACATGTTTGCCATGTTTTAGCAGATGGTCATTTTAAATACTATAACAAGCTGTGTTATAAAGCTCCATGGGCAGTAGGTTTTGTTTTTAGCAGTATTGTTGGTTATAGGTGTCATTGAACACTAATGATGGTGTTCCCCCATGTGGGAGGGTTCTGTAACAACCCTGGTTAAAAATCCATGTAAAAAATATAAGGCCACAATTGATGGGATACATATTCCAAGGTGAATGGTGGGAAAAACATCCTAGTGGGTATTCATTCAGTTTATTATGGCTAAGGAAATTGGAAAAGGCAATGGCAAAGGCTTTGGAAAGGCAAGAGGCATTAATTGGAATTTTATTTATGAAAATAGTGGAAATTAGGAGAAAAGGAAGGCGAAAGGTCATAGGTTGCATGTGAGGAGGAAAATGAAGGAAAATAATGGAAAATAATAAAAATAGAGGCCTCATTAATAAAAATGCTTCTGAGGATCAGTGGGTAAGCTTGATCAGTTCAGTTTTGGAGCTCTTTCTTTATTCTCTCTCTCTCATATTCTTGGACACTTAGAGTTTTATTGGAACGCACTTGGAGGAGTGTGGCATACTTGGAGTTTTGGAGCAAGAAGGCAAAGGAAGATTAGGAAAACACAAGATGACATCGGGATTAGTAGCTACAACAAGTTTTGACTACAGGTATCGAGTTTCATATATGTTTTCCTCACTAGTTTTGGCATGCATGGCACATGCATGTGGTTTCTAGGTTATGGTTTGTCATTGGCATGGAGGATTGCCTGGATTGGCAGTGGGTTTGCCTAATCTTTCCATTTCCTGGATATCCATGGATTTGCGGGTTTATTTCCTTGTTTTTTTTGTTGGTTCTCATGTTTCCTTTAGCTTGGGTTGAGTTATTGGTTCCTGGAGCCTTGGTTGGACAAACACTCTAGAAGCCCTGTAACATCTAGGGTTGAGTTACTAGTGCTGGAAGCCTTGGTTGGAAAAATGCTATGGAAGCCCTATGTGGGTTGAGTTACTAGTTTTGGAAGCCCTGGTTGGACAAACGCTCTAGAAGCCAAGAATAAGCCGTGGGTTGACTTATTAGTCCTAGAAGCTTTGGTTGGACAAACACTTTGGAATCCCAAAATAAGCTGTGGGTTGAGTTACTAGTCCTAGAAGCCGGGTTGGAACAAATTCTCTAGAGCCCTGGAAGGCTTGGGTAGAGACCAATATGATGATGGTTTTGTGATGTGTGGCTATGAGGTGGAATCACTATTTGATGGGTTGAGCTGGATGACCTCTGGAAGCCTTGGATGGTTTTGGATTGATGTGTTCTATGAGATCCCACATTCATGCTTGGAATATGGCATGGGGTTGACTGGATGAAGATAGATTTGGCTCATCCATTCTACAGTCTGGTGGAACGTGGTAGTCCCATACTAGGTTGGATTTTGCATCATTCATATGAGTTTATTTCTCCTTGTTATCTCATGAGTATTATAATGGTTTATATGTGGATTATATGGCTAGTTTCCTTGGAATTTCTATTTTTATTATGATGGTTAAAAATATGTATTATGACCATGGCTATGTATGGATCTCTTCATGTTTTTATTTTTAAATGAATAAAAAATGTATATATGATCTAATGGATGGTACTTAAGCTAATGATCCAAGAGAAAAATGATTCTTAGCAATTCTGAGATAAGTTTAAGACCCCTATGATCCGATCTGTTATTTAAACCTATAAATTTAATTCATACCAAGTGTTTGGCAAAATGTCAGTCTCGGTTGGGGATGGTCAGGCCTAGTCCTAGAGTTAATTTTTGGTTTATTAGTCTTGTTATCATGTGTTTAATGGATTCTGGAAGTTATAACAATTTCTAGAAAGTGGACAAAATTCTAGGCTTGAAAAGTGCCTTAATTCCCTGGACTCTAGCATAGGTCTGCTGGAAATAGTCCCTAGATGCAGGCATCTAGGCTTGTGGGAGCATCGATATCTCTCTAGATGCTAGTATGCCCATAACATGGGAGTGTACAAAGGTCAATTAGTCTAAGATCTCAGTGGGACCTAGGGGCTGGTTGGTAGAAAGTTTGAGATGGTTCCTAAGGGTCCTAATGCTGATGTTGAAGGCCTGTATGGTGTGTTTTCGTCAGTTCCACTTCCTTAACATAACTGAGGAGGTCGAATAATAGCATAGTGGGCTCTCGTCGCATTTTCTACCCCGGTTGTCCAATTACTTAGGTAGATGTGGGATGAGGGTGTTACATTGTTCAACTTTTCCGAAGAAGTTCCAGGGGATCAACAAGAAATCGTACCTTGAAATATGACGCCTCTAACAGGATTCTAAAGTCAATTAAAAATGGAGAAACATGAGAAAAGTTTGGGAACCTGCTGAAGAATATTAAAAATGACATTATGAGCTTGATGTCCTCTTAGTTGGAAGTATTGAAAGAAAATAAAAAATAGATGGACGTAGAGCAAGCTCTGGCCATTTTTTGCTCCTAATCTAGGAAGAAGCACCCTTTGAGGGAATTCCATCTCAACAACTACAGCATATGCAAGAGGGACCACTCCACAAAACAGTGCCCCTGATTACCTAAACTTAAGGAAATTTACAAGAAAGCAAGGGATGATGTTAAAGCAACATATTTTATTGGTACTAAAAGTCCTTGACAACCTAGTCCATAAGGTATGATGCAAGAACCCTTCTCTCCTTTCAACTCTTGGCCTTGTATGTATAATTCCCAAAAAACACCCCAACAATTGAATATTTAGCAATTCCATTGCATCATATTAATCCTCATTTGTTCAATACACTGTACCCTAGCCACAACGACCCTTCCCTTCATAGCCTCAACCATGGTGAAGGCCTATTCTCCTTAACGAAATGGCTACACAAATCCCATTATAGGAACAAACGTTACAAATTCCTTCTAATGTACCCATTAGTAGTCTTTCATTGTGTCCTCAACTACCTTTACAACCCAACCTTAGCCTAATAATAAGGAAGTACAATAGGTTAAAACTCCAGTTCTCCCTACCTAATGTGTATCACTTGTGGAATGTAATGAGATTCAATCACGATTGGGAAGGGTAGTGACCCCCACTATTTCTCCTATTATAATAGAGAGTGAGAAAGAAAATTCACCAGGGGAAGAAAACTTGGTTCAAGGATCTTTAGAAAAGAAACAGGATATACTAACAAATGTTATCATTAATGTTGAAATAGTTGGTGAAGTTGTAACAATTGACTCTACTACTGATACTTATGTAACAACCAATACTATTGTAACAATAGATATTACTTCAATTGAAAAACTTGTAACAACTATTAGAAATGAGACTTATTTGTGCTCTCCTTACCCTAAAAGATTAACTGAGGTCAAGGATACCCCTCAAGTCAAGTCTGAATTCATAAAGGAGTTGAAGAACTTACATGTTCAGATCCCTTTAGTTCAAGAAATATGAGATGCCCCCATTTATGCTAAAACATTTGAGATATGTATTAAAAATCCAGGTAGGAAACCTAAAGCTATCCCTATTGTGCATGTGATTGGGAAATTATAGAAACTAATATTTTGGAAAAATGTACCTTCCAAATATGAATATCCCGGGAACCCAACCGTAGTTGTTCACATTGGTGGAATAACTCTCTCGAATAACCTGATTGATTTAAGAGCAACAATCAACATAATAAATAGGGAAGCTATATAAATAATAACAATCTAATTATAATATCTAACCTGAGGAAATATTGGAGGATGTTATATTTTGGTAAATTCCTACGAGTACCGAGTAGATTTTATTGTACTTCAACCATGACATGCCTAGGAGGACATCCTTTAATTATAGGAAGACCATGGGTCTATATTGTAGATGCCTTCATTAAATCTATGTCTGGATGTATGACTATATTTAATGGTCCCACTACCAAGGACCTTGTTCTTTACCCTCCAGCTAAACCAAGTTTTGAATTTGAGAATCCTTCCTTGTCTAAGTCTGACTTGGAAGAAGCTAATTCATGTCCAATACTTACTGTAGGAAAATCCTTGTATTTCAAAAATGAGATTGAAGATGATATCATTAGTATTTTTATCAATGACCCTTCTATTGTTACACCATCCACATCTCGATTTGTAAGTTTTATGATGGGAAAGTCTGATGAGAAAGAAACTCTTGATGATCTTTTTACACAAGAAATAGCTGCTACCCATAGTCTTAATGGTGCACCAGTGGAAATTGAGCCCAAGAAAACCCTAAACATCAACCCTAGTTTATCCCTTGTGTAAAGATAGAAATTAGTGTTGTTACTCAAAAACAATAAGGAAGCCTTCACATGGGATTATAAGAAAATGAAGGGTGTCCATCCTGCTATGTGTACTCATCACATCTATTTAAAGGAAGGATTCTAACCTGTCCGTCAACTTCAGTGAAGAATGAATCCAAACTTAAAAGGTGTTTTCAATGAAGAGCTTTAGAAACTCTTAGATGAAAATTTCATCTATCCTATTTCTGACAGTTAGTGGGTATCTCCATTTTTTACTATTCCATGGAAAAATGGAAAGTGGAGAATTTGTGTGGATTATAGGGAGCTGAACATGGCCACTCAAAAGTGCCATTTTCCATGACCTTTTATTGATCATATCCTACACACTTTGTTTGGTAAGAAATTCTTTTCTTTACTGGATAGATGTAGTGGCTATAATCAGATATAGATTGCTACTGAAGACTAGGACAAAACTACTTTCACTTGTCCCTATGGTACATTTTATTATAAGGTCCTACTTTTTGGAATTTGTAGTGCACCTGCAACACTCGAGTGAGAAATGCAGGGATTTTTTGTTGAGATGGTCAATGATTGGTTGGAAATATTTATGGATGATTTTACACCTTATGGGAATGAGTTTAATGAAACCTTGCATAACCTTGAAAAAGTACTTGAGTGTTGTATACAAACCCACCTTTGTCTCAACACTGAAAAATGTGATATTATGATGACTGAAGGTATTGTTTTAGGTCACTATCTCTATGTTTCAAGTATTCAGGTTGATCTAGAAAAAGTAGAGGTAATTCTGAAAATTCTTACTCCTAAAATGCAGAAAGAGGTACATCGCTTTATGGGGCAGGTAGGTTATTATAAGCTATTTATACATTTTTTTTCCAAAATTACTTTTCCATTGTTTGCCATGCTAACAAAAGATAAGGAATTTGAATGGATTGACAAGTGTAACAATTCTTTTGCAAAATTAAAAAGATGTGTAACAACAACACGTATTTTGACAGGACCTAATTGGAGTCTATCGTTCCACATCTCCACTAATGCTTTTGATATAGCTATTGGAGTTGTGCTTGGACAACAAGAGGTGAACACGCCATATAAAATCTATTACATCAACAATAATTTGGATGCCATGAAGGTGAATTACGCAGTAACAGAAAATTAGTTTCTTCTTGTTATTCATGCTATCAATAAACTTAGGCAGTGCATCACTGGTTATCAAAATTTTCTGCATACTGACCATTTTTCTATTTGATTCTTAATGAATAAGCTAGTTAAAAATTCTAGGGTTACTAGGTGGCTAGTTTCACTCCAAGAATTTGTTATTACCATTATAGATAAAATTGGTGATGAGCACTAGTATTGCAGCAAGAATGTTGCAACTCCTAGGGGTATCCCCACTGTACTTTATCAACCCGGGGTTCGTACAAACTTGGAGGTGACAGTGTTGTATACACAAACATATGTGATGAGTCCACTCTTTGTCATTGCTGAGCTGGAGATAGACCACTATGGTTTCTCAAACTAACCTTCTATTGATTCATAAGAAGTTTGTTACTAATGAAGAAAAGGGAATTTTATTCTAATTGGAAGAATGGAAATATTGTCTACTGCAGTAATGAAAGAATGAAATAAATGCTTTAAACACACCACTCATCTAAATATTTGTTAAGAGATATTGCTTCAGAAGAATTCTACTAACATGTATGTAATCCTAACTATCTTAGGCATGGAATCTGAAATAACCAAACATTTTACTGCTATGCATATGAATGAACACAATAACTCTTTTTCCTTTTTGTCTTTTTTTTTTTTTGTGAAAGTGTGAATGCTAAATCTTCTTGGTGATGTGGTAGGTGGGTTAGAGGTGGTTGTGAAAGGTCAGATGGCTTGGGAGGCAAGTGGGGGTCTTCTCCTATCTTCCTGTATACTTTTTCCACAAATCAGTCTCAAAACAGGCCACTACAGGTCGTCCTGAAAGATGTCCTAATGCTTCCTATAGGATGTCCTAATGCTCCTACAAGATCCCCTGTATTCCTACAGGATCCGACTGAGAGCAATAGGAGAAATTTGGAAGGTGGTATAGGGCCTAGGGAAGGTGAATGATGGAAGAAAAGATGCAAGGGAGTGGCTAGAATTTCCTCAAATCTCAAACCACAGTTTGTAAGATGGTTGGATTTGCTCAACAAACCTGGAAAGTTGTTTAAGTTATGGAATGATGAATTGGTTGATGGACTTAGTGGATTTTGGTGATAATGGATGGATAAGGGTAAGATGAGGCTGTTTACATGAGATTTCCCTACACTATTGAAAGCTCCTACAATACATACATCACTGCTATTTACCCATGAATCATGTCAAACATGGAAGATTTCTAATCAACTTAAGAAACATAATTCCATTATTTAGTTGCCTAGTTAATGCATGGAAATACTTGTAGAATATTGTGAAACACCATGAGATCTAATACAAAGATGGAAATATCAGAAATAACAACTATAACCTATTCTTGAAAACTGAACAGATGCTGGCCTAAGTAGCAGAAACCCTAAATTCCATAAGAAATCAGAATTCTGTCTTTTTGGGGCTGAATAGGAGTTTTTCCTCAAACCATGGTCCCTGAAGGGAGGAGTGAGGCCAAACCCCCATGATATCAACCTTTTTGGTATTCATTTACCTCTCTAAAACTACTGCTAAAGCTATGCACAAATGGAAGCAAACTAATTCAACTTACCACTACTTGCAACGAAACAATGCTAAAATGAATTCAACACTTAATCTATGAAATAAACTAAGCATAAAAGTACAAGAAGAGGAGCCTTTTCTGCTAGGGTTGGGCCCTAACCCAAGAGCTTCATCCCTCTCAGTCAACTCAGTGCTGGATCAAGGAAATGCTCATTTTCATTATCACATCAAAAATTACATAACCATGTTTTTGCCACAAAACTTTAACTCGAAAATGCTTAGTGATCTTACGTAAGAAATTTGAATCCTAATGAGGCTCTAAGCCTCCTTATTTATGCAACTGAAGTCTCCAACAACTTCTTTAAATATAGGGAGGGTTGGCTCCCAAATTCAAGATGAACTGGTTCTTAACTGTCACTAGCTTGGCTACCCATGATCTCCATGACTCGACTGCTTGAAACTACGAGCTAGTGTGATTTGATTGAGGAATATTCGAATGAGTGATGATTTAATGAGGATCCATCTCCTATAGTCTCTTCTCCTTGTCTCATTCGTGTTCTTGCCCTTAATTAGCCAAAATTGCCATGATTTTCTCCAAAAAACCTAAAATCAATGCACATTAGACCACAAGACATAACATCTTACTTTTACTCATCTCATTAAGAAAAATGTAATTAAAACATGTAAGGAATTATGAGAAGAGTTGATTTTAGTAAGATTGGAGGTTTATTAAGGACCATATAGTTACCCAATGACGAGGCTCATCAGTTGGGTAGGATAATGTTGTTGAAATTTTCTTTATAGATTCACTCTTGTTACTAATGATCTGCCTATTGAATATTCTTTCCTAGATGAGTATCTCTTTGCAATATCCACTTATCCACCTTGGTATGCGAAAATTGCCAACTCCCTTGTTGCAAGAAAAATTATCCCTGGTTGTATGGGAACCTTTTTCACATTATTTTGGATCAACAGATTAGAATATGTGTGAGGGAGGATGAGGTTCATGACATTCTTAAAGCTTGTCATGACGGATCTTGTGGAGGACATTTTTTAGACAAGAGAGCATGTCACAAGGTGTTGTAGATGGGTTATTTTTGGTCTACTATGTTCTGAGATGAAAGGAAATATGTGCAAGGATGTGATAACTATCGAAGGATGGGTCAACCTACTTAATTAGATGAGATGTCATTACAAGCTCAACTAGTGGTGGAACCTTTTGAGAGACGGGCTTTAGATTTTGTGGGACCAATTAATCCCCATATCAACAAAATACCTATATTCTAGTATGCACAAACTATGACACCAAGTGGGTAGATGCCAAAGCACTCACCAAGGAAACAAAACATGTTGTTTCATACTTTTTGTTTGAAGATTCTTTTTCTAGGTATGGAGTGCCAAAAGAGATAATTATAGATGGAGGAGCATAGTTTACCTCTCGAGTGATACAAGGTATTGTAAAAAAGTACAGAATTCATCATTGGTTCACTTCACCTTACTATCCATATGAAAATGGGAAAGTGGAGGGTATCAATAAGGTACTTGAAGCTATTCTCACAAAGACTGTGGCAAGACATCAAGGAGATTAGGTGGAGAGACTCCCTGAAGTATTATGGGCTTATAGTCTGACTACGTGGAAAAATATTACAAGATTATCTCCTTATGAATTGGTCTTTTGTAAGAATCATATCTTCCAATTGAATTTGAAATTAAAACACTGAGAAATTCCTTGGAAACAAATTTAAACTTGACTATAACTCAAAGACATCGACTGGAACAACTAAATGAATAAGATGAGAAGCATTTGACTAATATGCAATGAAAATATATCATTCAACAACAACGTGCCAAGTGGCATGACAAGTTCATTAAGAAGGAGTTGTTTCACAAAGGCGATTTAGCCCTATTATATGATTCCATATTTTAAAGATTTCAAGGGTAAGTTGTGCACTGGGTGGTTAGGTTCTTATGAGGTAGAAGCAATATTTGAAAATGAGACTGTAAAATTAACAACTATCGATGAATCCCAAACATGTTTTCTTGTCAATGTACATTGTTTTAGTTTGTAACGTAATCCTACCTCTAGGGATTCATTTGTTAACATTATCTCAATTGAAAATTCAAACCTTGACGTTTTCAGGGAAGGGGAAATTATTTTAGTGCTACCAACCATTTAGTTTCATTAATAAAATAATAATAATAATAATAAATCCAATGGTGAAAACCCTTCTAGGGTGCCATTGGATGAAAAGAAAGAGAAAAAAAGCAAAAAAATATCAAATGGTGAAAACCCCTTTGGGGTGCCATTGGATGACTTTGGTGACTGAAAACCAGCTTCTTGGTGGTTAACACACACTTTTATTTCCTCTGTAACAATACTACGATATCTCTTCTCTGTTTGTAATTTATTTATTGTTTGAATATTTTGTTGTTACAAACTTCATTTTTAAACTCATCATAAGCTTCCATGTATCAGCTTTGACTATTATAGTTCTTCAAAATCTTGTTAATACAGTTGAATACATGAGAAATTCATCTCTATAGTTTCATATCATTGCTGTTGATACTAATTAGGATATTCTTACTTGTTTTCTATCACAAGATTACAAACATACTTATATACCTTCATATTTGATAGCATAGTCCTGAAACTAATACACTAGATCTTGTTGTCCCGGATTTTTTCTTTCTCACCACACCATTTCAATTTCACCAATTGACATGTGCCATGCATGAGACATTGTACAACATTAATAAAATCACTTCATTTATACATCCTGTCTAATCAATTTAACATCTTAAATTGCTCTACATAAATTATCAATCCGTGCATCGTAAACTGATGAAGTGTGGTGCACCATATGTGCTTAGTTAACCTTTTTCTTACTTCGTTGTTTTATAGATTTTATTTTGTTTTTTTTGGTTTCCTAAAGTGTCTAATGCAAATGGAAATCCTAATCAAAGTTTTCAAAAAGGTTTTCAAACTTGAATGTGGTGACATAGTAGTGAAATGGAGGTGATATAATGGACATAATAGTGAAAGTGTAATGGAAATGAATGACATTTTCAAGACTCAACACATCCCTACGTCATCACATTGATAATCTAACAACATGTATGTTTGATTTTCATTTACTTGTAAGATTTTGATTTAAAGGATGGCATGAATTTTCTATTACAAATGTCGAGGATAACTGTTATAGTTAAGTTGGGGAAAGGAGTGTACCATATCTATTATACAATACATTATGACTACACCCCAATTTGGTAATTACCACTTGATTGATGTATGATACACGTTATCCTAATTTAGTAATTACTAATTATTGTCATTACCCCTACTATTATTTTTGAAAATTGATGCGACCTTGAAATAATTCCTAACAAGTGTCATTTATGAATAAAAGTCTAAATTCGATAAAAAGGTAACCATAACCATTTCCAAATTATATTTGAATGATATTCTCTACCTTATATAGTATTTGCATGTACTAAGTGCGACCATTTAACAACGCCTAAGAAGTTACAACCTGAGAAGTCATATTTCTTGAGCAACCATGGGAGGAGTGGAAGTGCATCATGAAATTGATTCCAAATGCAGTTTGGTTACCTTACTTTGAGAAGTTGTAGGGTTTCAACGAACATGTTGCCTTAGAATTTTCATAGTATTTGAATGAGAAGTACTCAGAGGTTAGAGGGTTTAGAATTGTTGTCACAGAGGACATAATTGCTAGAGTGACATGTTTACCTCAACACATACCAACAAATTTTCTAGGAAAATAACAATCCCAAAAACCAAAGCAAAATTTCTAGGGGAGGAATTAAAGAACAAGGGAAGAGGTATTGATACGGGTCCAGGTGTGACAAAGGACCCTTCCAAGACCTTTTACTTCTGTGATGTGTTAAATTGCATTTTTAAAAGAACATAAATGAATACATCTGCATGTTGTAAAGAAGAGGAACATGGAAATCATCAACACATGAAAACATAAGCCGTGATAATGGAGTTTGTCCAGGAGGGACTACGTCTCCGGCCCTCAGAGTTAAGATGGTTTAGGTCATTACATTATGTGATAGAAAGTTGAAGATGTACATGTATGTTATCACTGTCATATAGGAAATGCCCTCATGCAGGAGTGGCTGGAAACCTCCAATATGTTCCTATCTAATGACTCAGAGAATCCCTTTTACAAGTTACATGGGGATCTCAAAATAACATAAATCCATAACAATACATCTCTTATCAACATCAGCAAAACAAGATCCTGCATCAAAACCTCAAGCGCAAGCATCACATCAACACAATGCAAACACATAATGATGATTCTGCATCACATAGAGTGAGAATCGTAAAACATCTCATAAGCCATCAAGAAGAAGTATAATGCAACAACATTGTATATACATCAACACCATGGATGAGTGAATAATGGGCTGCTCTGCTGCAGGCTTGATGTACCATGAAATCTTGTGGCATCGATCACCATCAAAACATATGCTCACACATTGAGTATTGACACCTGCAATAGCATACAAGAAGTGGATGAAAAATCAAGGACTCTATTGTAGCATCTGACACCGCCATCAGATTCATGTCGCTGAGAGGTATAAAATCAACACAAAATTTGTCGAATTTGGACATCGGGAAAATTTGGCCCCTCTCAAAGTTGGGCTCAAGCATGGTTCCACCCGCCTCTACTCCCACTTATGGTTCCACCTGCAAAAATAATTGAAAAAAAAACCCATCTCAAAAATCGTGCCCAAGGTCTACCTCAAATTGTGTGCGCACTCCTCTCCCTGGTGCACTAAGAAAATAGGTTTAAATATCCAATTATGGGCAGATTAAACATCAAGTTAATTTGGCGCATTGGTTATCGTTAGGAATTCTTTGAGGAGGGTTCGGGGGATCAAATCACGCCCCTCTGGAATTAACCTATGCACATTTCTTATTTTTAAAGTTTAGAGTGGTGGGTCCACTGTTTTGGGTGGCCTGCCCCCATTTCCGTCGTATGTGATCATGGCATAGTAATGTGGAGGGGCGACAGGGTTGACTATCTACCCCCCAACACTATTTAAAACATGTTTGTTGTGGTGGGTACCAGGGGTGGCGGGGTCATGGCCCGTCGGCCCAAAAAAAAATTGTTTTTATAAATACATAGGCCAGGTCCGATGGAGGTGTATATATTTTTGTTATATCAAAAAAATTAGCCATTTTTGAAAATTCAAAAAATGACTGAAGGAGAAAAATTAAACATGCCACAAATTTTTCCAGAATCTGGCCCAGGTTGGCCGGAATTTGGTGGCTGGATTTTGTCCAAATTGCTACCTCCTTAACCCTACCTTGTCACCCAAGTCAACCCTAAACCTTTACTGCTCCTAACTTTCGCATACATACTCGGTTTGATGAACCATTCACACCACCGCGATCAGGATGATGAGATCTACGGCTGGAACCTGAGTTGATCATGATATGAGCACTTTCATTTTTGAGCCTTTCCTAGTCACCAATGTTCGATGAGCCACCTGGATCATTCCTCCCCACTGAGGAGCTTTTGGTCCTCTAAAAACATTAAAGTAATCCGCAACTGTGTAAAATGTCTACCCCACAAGTGTCCTGAAATGTCACCCTTCATTCTCCTTCTCCTTTGTCCTTCGGAGCCATAAATGATGAGCCAACACCGGTGTTCTTTGCAAACCAGTAGTACATTTTGCAAGTTACATGCATATGACCAACTATAACCAAGCATATCATACTTTCCTTGAGTTTATAAAACATACTCGGTGGTCAAGTTTACATTAACATGAAAAATCAACAATAACCCAACTATAGAAATAAAGCCACAAATCATCGTTGCACAAACAAGTGATGGAAACACATAATCACTTTTACAATGCAAATGTGACAAATAATTTACAATAACATAGCCATGACAAGCAAGAAAATCTAGAAAGCTATTTAGAGAACCATATCTTTATCATAGTGAATAGACCATCTCCAAGTGGGAGATCTGCTTGCCGATCGACTCTTTTAACTGCGTCGTGTACATGTGTTTTGTTTGTAGGGTGCTACTCTGGATGGAGCCTCCAACACATGGCTCTTTGATGGCCACTTTTGTCACAACGACTGCAATGAGTTTTCTTCCTCCAGATAAAGCCACACAGCATTGTCGCTCAAACAAGTGATGGAAACACATCATCACTTTTACAATGCAAATGCGACAAATGATTTACAATAACATAGCCATGACAAGCAAGAAAATCTAGAAAACTATTTAGAGAACCATATATTTATCATAGTAAATAGATCATCTCCCTGTGGGAGATCTACTTGCCGATCGACTCTTTCAACTGCGTCGTGTACATGTGTTTTGTTTCTAGGGTGCTGCTCTGGATGGAGCCTCCAACACATGGCTCTTTGATGGCCACTTCTGTCACAATGAATGCAATGAGTTTTCTTCCTCCAGATCTGTTTAACATGCCTCTTCCTCTACTGTGGGAAAGGCCTTTCATGCCTCATCTTCCTTTGTGCTGCCATTCGTTTCCAACACCTTGCAAGCACATGGTTGTGCAAACCACAAAAGGAACATGCATGTCTATGCCATGAATCATGTTTATCCTTAACATCATGGTGATAATCAAAATGAACACGATTATAATATCGAGACTTTTTATACCTTCCCTGGTGGTCTCGGTTGCGATCATGGTGATGAGATATTGCCTCAGCTCTCTCCCTGCAATATGCACCGTCACGGGATGATGGTGAAGTGTTCCCATACTCCTCTTTCTTCGACAGTTTCAAAAACATCATGGAATATTCTGTCTTCGTTGAGCACTCTCCTTTGTTGTATCCTAATCCTACATAACAAAGTCTCTGTACAATCTCCAATGGCTGAATCAAGCCTTGGCCTTTAGCACCAAGACCTCCTCCTTTATAACCCATCCTGGTAATGAGTCTCATGCCTGTATCTGAAATGGTTATCTCCACATCTCCAACATAAATGAAAGCAAGTGAATATTAAAATGAAGAATAATTATGGTTGTTTACCTCAGATGTCAATGTCGGCACAGGTGAAGAGGGTTTCTCTATGCCTTCGTTGTGTTTTAGTTCCTCCAAGGCCTCTTTCATGGCTTGTAGTAGAATCTGAAATCCTTGCTTATACTCCTTCTCCTCCTGTAGAAGTGTCTTTAATGCATCATGCTCTTCTTGAAGACTCTGATCATTGTGCTACAATTCTTCCAGGGCCTCTATCGTGGCTTGCAATTGAAGCTGCAGCTGATGCTTCTCTTCCTTCTCTTCTTGTAGAAGCACTTTCAATGCTGCGTTATCAGTTTTTTGTTTCTCATAATCTTTATCCAATATGTCCACCTTCTTGGACAACTTGATCATGACCTCGTACATGTCTTTGTCCATCATGGATGCACGTTCAAGAGCAATTCACATCAATAAGAAGACCGCTTTGATACCAGGGTTCGGGTGTGACAAAGGACCCTTCCAAGACCTTTTAGTTCTGTGATGTGTTAAATTACATTTTTAAAGGAACATAAATGAATACATCTGCATGTTGTAAATAGGAGGAACATGACAATCATCATCACATGAAAACATAAGCCATTGATAATGGAGTTCGTCCAGGAGGGACTACGTCTCTGGGCCTCGTTGTCAAGATGGTTTAGGCTGCTGCATTATGTGTTAGAAAGTTGAAGATGTACATGTATGTTATCGCTATCAAATATGAAACATCCTCACACAGGAGTGGCTGAAAACCTCCAATATGTTCCTATCTAATGACATAGAGAATCCCTTTTACAAGTTACATGGGGGTCTCAAAATAACATAAATCCATAATAATACATTTCTTATCAACATCGGCAAACAAGATCTCGCATCAAAACATCAATCGCAAGAATCACATCAACACAATGCAAACTCATAATGATGATTCCGCATCACATTGAGCGAGAATCATAACATATCTCATAAGCCATCAAGAAGAAGTATAATGAAACAACACTATATATACCTCAACACCATGGATGCATGAATGATGGGCTGCTCTGTTGTTGGCTTACTGTACCATCAAATCTTGTGGCATCGATCACCATCAAAATGTTTGCTCACACATTGAGTATTGACACCTGCAATAGCATATATGAAGTGGATGAAAAATTGAGGCCTCTGTTGCAGAATCTGGCACCACCATTAGGTTCATGTCACCAAGAGGTATAAAATCGACATAAAGTTTGTCCAATTTGGACACCGGGAAAATTTGGCCCCTCTCAAAGTTGGGCTCAAGCATGGTTCCACCTGCCTCTATTCTTGTTCATGGTTCCACCTGCAAAAATAATTGAAAAAAAACACGTCTTGGAAATCATGCCCAAGGTTTTCCTCGAACTGCGTGCGCGCTCCTCTCCCCAGTGCACTGAGAAAATAGGGTTAAATATCCAATTATGGGCGGATTAAACATAAAGTTAGTTTGGCGCGTTGGTTATCATTAGGAATTTGTTGAGGATGGGTCAGGGGATCAAATCTCACCCTTCCCAAACTAACCTACACATATTTCTTTTGTTTTAAAGTTTGAGGTGGCAGGTCCGCTGTTTTGGGTGGCCCGCCCCCATTTACGCTGTATGTGATTGTGGCATGGTAATTTGGAGGGGCTGCGGGGTTGACTGCTCGCCCCCAACACTATTTAAAACATGTTTGTTGTGGTGGGTACCGGGGGTGGCAGGGTCATGGTCGCCAACACTTTAATGTGATGTGGCTGGGGAGGGGCAGGTAGGGGTCATGGCCCGTCAGCCCAGTATTTTTTTGTTTTTATATATAAATAGGGTCGGGTCGATGGTGGCGGGGTCATGGCCGCCATCTATATATATATAGATATATATTTTATATAAAAAAAATTAGCCATTTTTTAAAATTGGAAAAATGAACGAAGGAGACAAATTAAACAGGCCATAAATTCGCCCAGAATCTGGCCCAGGTTGGTTGGAATCCAGTGGTTGGATTTTGTCAAAATTGATGCCTCCTTATGCTTGCCCAGTCACCCAAGTCAACCCTGAGCTTTGACTGCTCCTAACTTTCACATACGGAATTGGTTTGACAAACGTTCACACCATTGCGATTAGGACTACAAGATTTATGACTTGAACCTGAGTCGATCACGATCCAAGCACTTCCATTTTTGAGCCTTTTCCTAGTCACCATGTTCAATGAGACACCCGAATCATTCCTCCCCACTAAGGAGCTTTTGGTCCTCAAAAAGCATCAAAGTAATCCAAAAATGTGTACAATTTCTGCCCCACAAGTGTCCTAAAATGTCACCCTTTAGTCTCCTTCTCCTTTGTCCTTCAGAGCCATAAGCGATGAGCCAACACTGGTGTTCTCTGCAAACCTGTAGTACATTATTGCAAGTTACATGCATATGACCAACTAAACCCAAGCATCTCATACTTTCCACGAGTTTATAACACATACTCAGTGGTCAAGTTTACATTAACATGAAAAATCAGCAATAACCCAACTATTGAAATAAAGCCACACATCATTGTTGCTCAAACAAGTGATGGAAACACATCATCACTTTTACAATGTAAGTGCGACAAATGATTTACAATAACATAGCCATGACAAGCAAGAAAATCTAGAAAACTATTTAGAGAACCATCTCTTTATCATAGTAAATAGACCATCTCCCTGTGGTAGATCTGCTTGTAGATCGACTCTTTCAACTGCACCGTGTACATGTGTTTTGTTTTTAGGGCATTGCTCTAGATGGAGCCTCCAACACATGGCTCTTTGATGGCCACTTCTGTCGCAATGATTTCAATGAGTTTTCTTCCTCCAGATTTGTTTAACATGCTTCTTCCTTTGATGTGGGAAAGGCCTTTCATGCCTGATCTTCCTTTATGTTGCCATTCGTTTCCAACACCTTGCAAGCACATGGTTATTGAAACCACAAAAAGAACATGCATGTTTATTGCATGACTCATGTTTATCCTTAACAACATGGTGATAATCAAAATGAACACGATTATAATATCGAGACTTGTTATACCTTCCCTGGTGGTCTCGTTTGTGATCATGGTAATGAGAGTTTTCCTTAGCTCTCTCCCTGCAATATGCACTATCATTCCCATCCTCCTCTTTCTTCAATGGTTTCAACAACATCATGGAACCTTCTACCTTTGTTGAGCACTCTCCTTCGTTGTATCCCAATCCTGCATAACGAGGTCTCTGTACAGTCTCCAATGGCTAAATCAAGCCTTGGCCTTTAGCACCAAGACCTCCTCCTTTATAACCCATCCTGGTAATGAGTCTCATGCCTGCATCTGCAATGGGTATCTCCACATCTCCAACAGAAATGAAAGCATGTGAAGATGAAACTGAAGAATAACTATGGTTGTTTACCTTAGATGTCAATGTCGACACAGGTGAAGAGGGTTTCTCTACACCTTCGTTGCATTTCAGTTCCTCCAAGGCCTCTTTCATGGCTTGTAGCTGAATCTGCAACCCTTGCTTCTCCTCCTTCTCCTCCTATAGAAGTGTCTTTAATGCATCATGCTTTTCTTGAAGAATCTGATCATTGCGCTTCAATTCTTCTAGGGCCTCTATCGTGGCTTGTAACTGAAGCTGCAACTGATGCTTCTCTTCCTTCTTTTCTTGTGGAAGCACTTTCAATGCTGCGTTATCTGCTTTTTGTTTCTCATAATCTTTATCCAACATGTCCACCTTCTTTGACAACCTGATCATGACCTCATACATGTCTTTGTCCATTATGGCTGCATGTTCAAGAGAAATTCACATCAACAAGAAGACCACTCTGATACCACTTGATCCAGGTCCATGTGTGACAAAGGACCCTTCCAAGACCTTTTACTTTTGTGATGTGTCAAATTTCATTTTTAAAAGAACATAAATGAATACATTTGCATGCTATAAAGAAGAGGAACATGATAATCATCAGCACATGAAAACATAAGTTGTTGATAATGGAGTTCATCCTGGAGGGACTACGTCTTCGGGCCTCAATGTCAAGATGGTTTAGGCTGCTGCATTATGTGCTAGAAAGTTGAAGAAGTACATGTATGTTATCACTTGCATATAGGAAACGCCCTCACATAGGAGTGGCTGGAAACCTCCAATATGTTCCTATCTAATGACTCAGAGAATCCCTTTTACAAGCTACATGGGGATATCAAAATAACATAAATCCATAACAATACATCTCTGATCAACATCAACAAACAAGATCCCGCATCAAAACCTCAAGCGCAAGGATCACATCAACTCAATGCAAACTCATAATGACGATTCCGTATCACATCGAGCGAGAATCATAACACATATCATAAGCCATCAAGAAGAAGTATAATGCAACAACACTGCATATTCCTCAGCACCATGGATGCGTGAATAATGGGCTGCTGTGCTACCGGCCTGCTATACCATCATATCTTGTGCCACCGGCCACCATCAAAATGTCTTCTCGTACATTGAGTATTGACACCTACAATAGAATATAAGAAGTGGACAAAAAATCGAGGCCTCTGTTGCAGAATCTGACACCGCCACAGGTTCGTGTCGCGAAGAGGTATAAAATCGACATAAAGTTTGTCCAATTTGGACCCTAAGAAAACTTGGCCCCTCTTAAAGTTGGGCTCAAGCATGGTTCCACCTGCCTCTACTCCCACTCATGGTTCCACCTACAAAAAATAATTGAAAAAAACCCGTCTCGGAAATCATGCCCAAGGTCTACCTCGAACTACGTGCACGCTCCTCTCCCTGGCGCACTGAGAAAATAGGTTTAAATATCCAATTGTGGGTGGATTAACATCAAGTTTGTTTGGCACGTTGGTTTTCATTAGGAATTCGTTGAGGAGGGGTTGAGGGATCAAATCTTGCCCCTCCTGAATTAACCTATGCACATTTCTTTTGTTTTAAAGTTTGGGGTGGTGGGTTTGTTGTTTTGGGTGGCCCACCCCCATTTCCGCTGTATAAGATCATGGCATGGTAATGTGGAGGGGTGGCGGGGTTGACTCCCTGCTCCCCAATACTATTTAAAACATGTCTGTTGCGGTGGTTACCGAGGGTGGCGGGGTCATGGCCGCCCACCCTTTAATGCGATTTGGTTGGGGAGGGGCCGACGAGGGTCATGGCCTTTTGGCCCAATTTTTTTTTTGTTTTTCTATATAAATAGGCTGAGTTCGATGGAAGTGGTGGGGGTCATGGCTCACCACCTATATGTATTATATATATTTGTTATATAAAAACAATTAGCCATTTTTGAAAATTCAAAAAAATGACCGAAGGAGACAAATTGAATAGTCCACAAATTCACTCGGAATTTGGCCTAGGTTGGCCGAAATCCAATGGCTAGATTTTCTCCAAATTGTTGCCTCCTTAAGCCTGCCCAGTCACCTGAGTCAAACTTGAACTTTGAATGCTCCTAACTTTCGCATATGAACTCGGTTGATGAACCGTTCACACCACCGCGATGAGGACAACGAGATTTGTGGCTTGGACCCGAGTTGATCACGATCTGAGCACTTTCATTTTTGAGCCTTTTCCCAGTCACTGGTGTTCGATGAGCCACTTGGATCAGGTATTGATAGAACATCCCTTCCTCATCCTTGGGATGATGTGGCTTTCTTCATCCAAAATATCATCACCTATGAGGGATACTTTGGAACAATATTTCATTACCATTTTCATTTATTAGCACACCTTCATAATGGGTAGTTAATAAATTTTCCCTACTACCTATTGAAGTCATTATAACATATGGTAGAGGTAGTGTGTATGGAAAAACATCCAAAGAATTGTTTAACCAACCATATGATAATTAAGTTAATTATAATTCAGTCACCACAACAATAGGAAGGTACATGGACTGATTTTCTAGTAGGGTCACATGTACCAACTTCTGAGACAAAGGAAAGTGAAGATGAACAACAAGAGGAAAGTTCCAAGACAACACTAAAGAATATAGTAGTTACACCTCCTAGACAAATCATAGTACTACACCTCCTAGACCTTGTTACCAAAACCCTAAAAGATGGAGTTCCATAAGAACATTTGTTGGTACATATGCTAAAGGGAAAAAGGCACGCATTGAAGAACCTATGGATGTATCTAGTGGATGGTCTAAGAGCAACAATTATGGATGCCCTATTGAGGAAAAATGGTCTGAAGTAGAGACTACGAAAATCGGGGCACCTGGAATAGAGTCAGTTGAAGCAAGGGTTCCTAAAACAAAAATGCCTGGGAAATTCAAGGAAGCATCTGAAAAATCGAATCCTTTGCAAACATGGGTGAAAAAGAGGTAATTGAAGAATCTATTGGGTGGAATGAATCCTAAGAAGAGAGTGTTGGTAATTGTTACACCATCGAATACCCCAATATTCGAGGAGTTTACTTTTATAGTAGAACCAAAGGGGTTTGAGGGATAACAGATTGAAGAAAAAAGAAAAAGAATTTGTAAAAGAATATACCCTAACATTAGAGTTCCATGCCACTTCTCCAAAATTGAAGGAACTTGAGGAAAAATAGAAAGAGAAAGAGAGCACAAATGAACACAAAGGTTTCTCTTTACTAGGTAAGCTTGAATTTGATCCTCTTAATGAGTTGATCTGGTATTCCTTTGTTCCCAACATGATCCAAGATATTTTCTTTAGTTGATGGTAGCAGATTTGCATGAAAGAGCATGTAAAAACCATATGTGTAAATAATTAAAGAAGAAATAAAATAAAGGAGACCATAAAGATAATGCACACAAAAGTTTGGTAACAAAGTTCGTCTAGTGTGGACTACATGTATGGGCCCTGCTTCAATAACAGGGAAGCTGCTTCATTCATCTTAGCAAAAATGGAAATGAGTACATGGAAAAAATACATCATTATACTTCAATTTATGAGGATGACTTGAAAATTCGCTGCTCAAATGCAAAAATAGATTGCAACAATGAAATCATGGTGAAATTGCAGTTAACATGAGTATAAAATTAGATATATTCTATCTCTGTCAACTCTGGACCCCCTAGTGAATCTTTAGATTCCACAACAGATTCTACATGAGAATATTCCTGAGAATATTTTATAGAATATTCCTTTAGAATATACCTTTCTCGAAAATCATGCCCACAACAGGGTTCCTCCCTCTTGGTTCTGAGCGTTTAGAGTTTCGATGTTGTCAGGGTTGTGTGATCTCCTCTGCCCATTCTTGTCCTGCATTGTTCCCTCCTCCCATTTGAATGAAAAGGGTCCTTTTATATGTGAGTGCCGGGGAAATTTTCATAGTTTTGTCGACTGGCGGGCTAGCTGGCATGGTTTGTGTTAAGGGTTTGGGTGGCAGGGGTCATGAGTTCTAACCTCCCGTCGACCCATTTAATTATATATAAAACACATGTTTCATTTTAAAACAAACTGCCATCGTTCAACATGGGAAACCGTGTCATATATATCACACCATTTAACCATTAGTTGGTTGTATTATATGACCATTGGTTATATAAAATCTTATTGTAACAATAACCAAACCATTACATAAAACATTTATTAATTGTCCAAATTTGTCGTTTGAATTAAATTGTTGACCTATATATAATATATGGTTATAACCATACGTTTCCCATGGAACAATTTTATATATATAACCCAATGTTGTTTTTTGTGTGTTTTGGTTACGGTTGGTTGATGGTGAGGGCTGGTGCGACCGCCAAATATGGTGGCCTACCACACATATTATTTGAACCATATAAAAAACCAAATATAAATGTGTGTAGACACCATATTATAATAAGACTTGTAATCGTAGTGTAGTGGCAAGTAGAGTATTCATCGACAGTGGGTCTAGGGATCGATTCCCATTTGGACATCTGTCCATTAATTTGTAATATTACCTTAGGCCACATGTAGAATTTTCATAGGGCCACATGGCTCCTTTCTATAAGTCCATGTGGAGCCTTGTGATTAGTCCACATCACGATCATTCAGATGCCCAATTATTCTAGTCAGTGCCCGCCATGTGGTGCCACCTTAGCGCCCAATTGGAACCTACCAAGTCAGCGTACGAATGCCATGTCAGCTGTATGACCGGTCAATAGTTCCACATGTCATGTTGACATTGACTTGTTGGCTAAGTTTGACCACAAATTTGACTGACCATAAATTTCTCATAGTACATGGATTGAAGTGTTGTTCACACCATTAGAATCGACTGACCGAGAATGTACTCACACTGTTTCCATCAACTTTTGAGCATTTTGATTTTTGAGGTTTCTAGAGCCACAAATTAATAAATTGAAGCAAGAAAATGAAATTAAAGAAGCAACTTGCCATGGTTGAGGAGCAACTTCAATTTAGGAAAAAAATGGACAAAATCACAACCTCCCCCCCTCCCCCCAGTTTTTTTGTTTTATTATCTTCATATCTTCATAATAATAATGGGGACCCTTTGAATAAAATTTGGTCATATCGCCCTTTAATGATTTCTTTTGGTTAAGTATGTGACATTTTTACGAGATTTTCATTTTCTTTGGATTTGTATTCCGATTGCTTAATTTCATTTGGTTTTTTGCTAGCTTTCCATCGATTCTCGTTTCACCTCATTTGGACTTAGGTCTGCAAATAACGCTTATTCAAAGTTTCAACAATTTTCATCGCTCAAGCTTTAAAATGTACAAAATGTATTTTATTAGAATTTATAATATATTTAATTAATTAATTTTTTCTAATTAAGATTAATTCATCTAATCTAAATTAATTAGACTATTATATTTTTATTTTAAAATAATTAAATTTTAATTAATTTTATTAACTTTTAAAATTAATTAACTATCTTAAAACTATATAATATAATCTCAAGTTACATTTATATTTTTAAAACAATAAAAAAATAAAAAAATAATTAGACTTATTTATTTTTATTTAAAATAATTAAATTTCAATTATTTTATTAACTTCTTAAAATTAATTAACTATCTTAGAACTATATAATATAACTCAGGTTATACTTATAATTTTAAAACAATAAATAAATAAATAAATTAAATTTTTAATAAATTTTATTTTTCCTATCTTGAAAGCTAATTTAATTTCAATTCTAAAAAACATACAAGATCCCAATAACCATATAAAAGTGACCATAATTTTCAAAAAACTTATGAAAATCATATAAAAGTAGCTGTAATTATACATTTCTAAAGGAGTTCCCACCTCCACATGGACCTCACTCACTGCCCTTTTTCTTTCTTGGGATCCCTCATTCCTCCATCCTTTCCCCGACTCCGTATTTTATTTCTTCCGAAGATCCCTCTCCCTCCTTATCCCTCCATCCTATTCCCTCCTTATATCTCCCTTCTTTAATACTCTTGGGCACTCTTCACCAGTTCCCAAAAGCCACTAATTTTTTTAATATATTTTTAATATATTTTATTATTTTTAAGTTTAAATTAACATATTCTGTAATTTAATTAATTAATTAAATTGATGTGCAAATATTAATATTTTATATTTTTGTGCAACTTATACTTCTTAAGGATTTATGCTCTACCATGGGTATGATTGTTAACACCGATAAAACAAAAGTTATGATTATCAAATCCAAGAAGGACACTTACACTAATTTTATGTATGACAATAGTAACTTGGAGGAAGTGTCTTCCTTCAAGTACCTAGGAATTGATATTCATCACAAGCTCAACTAGAACTATAGCATTGAGAAAAGGATTAATGGGGGATGGAAAGTTTTTTTTCTCTTGAAAATAATTGTAAAACGACAAACCTTGTAATGTGGGATAGAGAGAAGTTCTTCTTTGAAACTTTAGTCACTCCGATTATCTTATATGGATGTGAGGTTTGGGGTTGTAGCATCTCTAGAGAATCCTGGAGAAAGATTGAGCAAATGCAGAAGCATTTTATAATGTATAACATCAAAATTAAAAGCAACACACCCTATCCTATTCTCCTTATAGAAGTGGGTCTTTCCCCTTGTTTCCAAGAAAACTAGTGTCTTTTCGATCTGCTAGTCCCACTAGGATTGGCAGCTATCCTAGAAACAAACAATCAAAGCAATTTACAATTTCTTCTATGTATGATAGATAAGAGAGAAGCAAAGGAACCAACCTGGATCTTCCGCTTGACTCCTTTCTTGATTTCTCTCCCTCTTGATAGAGCTTGCAACTCCTTTCCTACTTGTCACACTTAGAGAATACCTGTAGAAACAAAGTAACAAAACACCATCAAAGCATCTCGATCTATTATATCATAAATAATGCAGAATCAGAAATACATTGAACATACAATTGCATTAAAAAATAACAAGATTCACAAGCAAACGATTGTATGGAGGAAAACTCAAAGAACTTTATTAAATATAAGGGAGAATTACAACCCAACTGTCTAATCTAGCATCATCCTCCCAGCATCAAAGCCCTCATCACCTTATGAAAAGCAAGATCACCCAACAATACAATGCTCCTTCTCAAAGACAAACTATCAGCACTTCCTTACAAATTACAAAATTCCAGCCTTTAGGTCTCTCAGATGAGGGATCCATTTGTAGATGTTTGCAAGGGTGTGAGTCATCTCTAGGTTTTTGATTAGTGTCATTCCACTTGTTGTTCTTGGTTCCACTTGGAGATTTCTTGGATCTCTTACTCAGAGAGGCAAGTGTCATAGGAGAAGTTTCTATAAGATTCCATGAGAATCCACTTAGAAAACTGTCTTTGACATTTGTCCATTCTTGCTCATCACACCCCACAAAAGGTCTCTTTAGTATGCATCACACCCAGCTAGTGTAGGAGTCGGTATGCATCACACCCTGATAGTGGAGCAGTCAGTATGGTCCAGTTTTGGCCAGTTTTGAGTGGTTTTTCAGGTGGAACTTCTAGGGAATGATGTAATCAGTTGACCATGATCCTTTAGGGTATGAAACAACACTTTTAGGGGTTAAAGAGACCTTGGTTTATCGACATATAAGATTGGGGTTGAAGTTCCCAAATATGTCTATAACAGTTTCCCCCTAAAGCATGAGGTCGTAAATCTTATGATGTCGGGTGAAATGCTTTATCATGAGGATCCAAGGTATTCGAAGTGGAAGGTGGCCTGTATAAGATACAATACAATACATCATCATCATATTATTTTCATGATCTAGTTGAGGCAGGCATTCCCATGCTCAGCTTTATAAATTCATTTTCATGTACATAGAACATATAACCGTCCGTGGTTGCAGGTTGGTGATTCTTTATATGTAGAGTCATCATCTCTAGCTTGGATGATCATCTGTGTAGCTTCTGTGTACATTTGATGTCTTTATATTCTTGAATATATCGTAGCCCGGATGGAGGAAACGAGATCTGGGGTCTTCAAACTCTTTCAATCTTCGCCCGATGTACAAGTCGATCCATGTGAAAAGATGTTATGAAGTCGAACATGGAAAGACATCGTTTGATTACCAGCCAATAATGTAAGCTGTTAATAGGCGCGAGAGGAATCACTGATAATGATAATGACCCTCAAGGTCCTATAGTACAATTCACATGGTGTGAATATATGATCCAATGTCGAACACCACGCAAAATCGTTCAGTTGAAGGCCATTGATGTAAACCTATCACCGGAAGTGAGAAACTTGCCATTGAGGCATGCAAGCTTCAAAATACTGAAAGGGTTGTTTCTAAGTCAACTTCTTGGATAATGAGCTGATGTTGACAAGAAGTGACCCATCGTATGAGGGCCTTAATGTATCCCACATCTACGACACGAAATGAAGCAAATGATTTTCTGGAGGTGAAAACAATTTGATGATACAAGGTTCAGGAATGGCGGTCATGAAAAATGGAGGGTGAAGGTATTGCAGTGGATGAGGCAGTAACTAAATGGTGAATTATCTGAATGACTTATATTGAACATATCGGCGACACTGAGATGGATTGGTAGCGTTAACCCCAAAAATGGATGGTATGGGGGGCCAATGGTGATATGACCAGTGAACGGAATAACCCAACTCGACTCAATCATGGTGACAGAGTGAAAGTGTCATGTTCAAGAGCAACCTGCTACCAATAAAAATCTTCAAGTTTTCTTCCCTTTTTCCCCAGTCATTGCTGACTAGTACATCTTTATTTTTGTCAAGCTTGAGGATGATAACATATGCTTGTTATATAATTTGCCCTTCGGGCAAACCTGTCGCTATGTTTTAGCGAGCCTAGCGACAGTGAAACTCATTCTTCTCTGGGTGGACAAGTTTGTCGCTATTGTTTTAACGAGTTTAACAATAAGGATAACTCGGTCCTTTTCATGTTTAGAGAATTTGAAAAGGGATGAAAAGGAAACTCCAGCAGTTATTTTTCGTAGCATAATCCATTAAGTCCGAAAAAGATTAAAATAAAAGAAACAAGATGACTTTTCCGATCACTTTAGCGAGCCGAAAAAGACAAGCACTTGATATTTTTTGTGGGATAATCCCTTAAGTCCAAAAAATATTAAAATATACGGGAGGGATGGCACTTCCAATCACTTTAGTGAGCTGGAGAGGCCAATAGCTCGACAATGTTTTCATATTTAGCGAGTCTGAAAAGAGTTTAAAGGAGACTCGTTTTTGAGGAACGAGTGGCGTTTAGGGTAGCAACTAGTTCTGGGTAAGCTTGGAACTTCTCAAAACATGGTGATGTGAAGAGGGTGGCTAACAGAACCACTCATTGCAGCTGTTCCTCGAAAAGGTAAACAATCAAGTGGAAGTGTTTGATCGGCCCAAAGGATGGAGGTGATGGCAGAACACAACCAAAGCTTAAAAGGCTGATAGCATGGCAATTACAAAGGTTATTTACCGAAGGTGGGTTCATTTTTGAACGAGCTTGAACTCTGGGGGAACATATGCTCAGTTGGTAGGTTCATTTTTTAACGAGCTTGAACCTTGCGGAAACATTGGTCATAAGCGAGTTTATTTTTTTAACGAGCATGAACCTTGCAAAAACATTGCTCATAAGCGTGTTTATTTTTTAATGAGCTTGAACCTTGCGGAAACATTGCTCATTTGGCAGGTTCATTTTTGAAAGAGATTGAACCTTGCGGAAACATTGCTCATTTGGTAGGTTCATTTTTTAAAGAGCTTGAACCTTGCGGAAACATTGCTCATTTTCCTTTTTGTGTAAGCTAGGAACGACCAAACTAAAAAGCTAGAAAAAAGCTAGAAAAACTAAGGAACTACTGAGGTTAGGTAGGATGCTTTCATCAGCAATTTAGCCAAAAGACTTCCTTTGCTTCGTCCGCAGCATAGACGAAGGTGAATGGTGGATTGGACCAATCACCTAACCTAAGAAGTTAAAGAAACTAAAAAGCTAAAAAGCTAAAAGGCTAAAAAATGAAATTGGTCGTTTTTAGTTTGCATAAAAAGGTTTGCATGCCCCCAGGCATCGAGAAAAGGAGAGTCTCCAGGTAACCATATATAAGTCATTGCGGTTAAACATGATTGTTTTTGTCAGCGAAGCCAACGAAACACTCCCTTGGCTTTGTCCATCTCATAGACAAAGGTGAAAGGTGTGAGATAACACTTCCAATCACATAACCTATAGGGAAACCTATCTTTTCAGCTGGGTTCGTTTGCCGAAGCAGACCAGGGTGCATGCCCCCTAAGCTTCGTTACATTCACCAGACTACTCGCAGTAATTAGGAGGATGGAATGAAGGTTGAAGAGACACTCTTGATGCAATAGGACCATTTAGGGATGATGTTTGTCTTGAAGTTGTGCTTGAACCATGAAATGAAAGCTGGTCAACAGTGACAATTTTTCCTTCATGCGGGAAACACATCACTCGAAAGAGCATTGAGACAATAGCTTCCATGTTGTAAACATAGTCACTTCTAAGGAGTAGATTGTAATCTAACGGTCCTTGGACTACCATCACGTTCAAGTGAACGGTCTTCCTTCTCAAAGTGATCGGTAACTTAGGAAGGATCCCTAACGGTTGACTGGTTCCTTTGTTAAAGCCTGACAAATTCTGAGTAACAGGCATAAGCAATGGCGAACCAAGCGCTTTCCAAGTAGTTGAGGAAAGGATACTCACTAATGCCTCTTCATCTATGATAGTGTCAGACATGATCATTTTGTAAACTTGTACTATGATCCAGAATGGTACATTTGAAGGAAGGCGGGATCTTACTAGTCGATTCCAGTCAAAGGAAGTGACTAGATTGCTTGGAGGGGGTACCAAATAAACGGTTGAAAAAACCCTTGAGTAGCAGGAATTGGGGGATTCTCTTCCTGTTGTGAAGGAACGAGCAGATTGCCCCCAGATTCATCGGACTCTGACGTAACAAAAAGAATTTGAATAGTATTGTTCTCACTCTCTTTAGGAATGGTATCATCTAAAGGTGGAGTTTCTGAAGGAAAAATTGGGTCGATTGCCATCTTGACCTGTTGACTTTGGTCTGGTATGGACTCAGAAGATTCGCTTTCAGCGACAGGTGTTTCGACCAATGGTTGAGTCATGTTAGGCGGATTTTCAACTAGTAAAGGACTTGGGCAGAGTTTCTTGTATCCGGATGGAAGTTTTTGCAGTGAAGCAGGACAGTTACACAAGACTCTTTTGGCCTTATCCAAAAAAGGACAATGGGGAAGGTGATGGGCCCCTTCACATAATCCACATGGAATTTTGACCTTTCCTTTTTGTCCATGAACTTCATTTTCTCTAGTTGATGGTGTGCTATCAACATGATCACCAGAGGTTGATGATACTAGATGGTGTGAATGGGGAGACCATTCTCTCAAGATCCTCGGAAGGCAAAGACAATCTTAATGAAAATGGTTTCCTCTACAAATTACACAAGGATATTTGGGAGATTTAGCATGCGGATTTTCACTAGATGATTCATGGTTTCCCCCTTGCTTAGCTGACTTCTTCTTCTTCTTCTCCTTCCCTTTATTCTTCTTCTCAGCCACTTGGTTACTGATATCACTATTTTCACCAAGCGAAGAGGAAGAAGGGGAGGGAGAAACAAACAAAGTAGAAGGTGAAAGGTAACTTCAGAATCAACTGGTTACTGATTTGATTGCTGAGGAATTATGGTATTTTGAACGACAGAGGTTGAGAATAGCCATACCGGCATGCCAATTGTGATTCCCAGAAGGGACAATATGGCCATATACGGAGCACCAATATCTCCCCAAGAGGAGAGGAGAAAGGAATAGGATTCCCCTCAAAAGGGATTATCTGATTGGTAGACTCCATTATCTCAACCTAAGATCAACGAAGGAACAGGGATGTTATTCCGAATTTAATAAATTTTAATGACGCTTTGACACAAATTTGCTTTTTCAAATTTTAAGAGTCGAGAAAAAGCTAAAGATGACTCTAGTCCCCTTCGATTTTTAATGAGCCTGAAGTGACAAGTGCTCAGATGGACCTTTTCTTTTAAAGAGTCAAAAGGAATGAAAGGACTAATCTGGAAATCTAGACAGAGGAATACCAAAACAATCGCAAAAACTGCAAATATACACCTTGGTGATAAATAAAGAGAAAAAAACCAGACTTATGTACACAGTCAATCTTCCGAATGCTGTTTCAAGCATTGCGATTGATAGCGCCGCAGGACACGCTTCCATGGATAAAGGATAAACCTATTGGGGGGGCTTCCCAAATAATACTCGACGGTGGGAGCACAAGTCCGTGATAGCACTTGTCGTATCAAAGAGGAGAATCAACCAAACTTCGATGAAAATGATAGTTACTAGATTTTACGACGTTGGAACACATCTCTAGCCTAGACCTCTAGATGTGTTGCGTTAAGTTCCAAAGTGTTGTTAGGTTCATTGAAATTTATTTTAGAGTTGATCTTGCTTAGAAGTTTGCCTTTCAAGGTTCACCACGTGATGTAGATGTAAAATTCCTAAATATGCAATCTAAAATGCAATGAAAATCCTGGCTACATAGGAAAGAATATTACGATTCTTTCAAACAAAGATTAAAGAGCACACACTAAATGCACTTTTCCTAAATCATTTTTCACACACAGTCTAAATGCAAATGCAAATGCATGTATTTGTTTTTCGTTCCCCTTAATGTGAAGAATGCCAAAAAGGAAAACTAAGTATAGATCTGAAATATTTTCTTCAAAGCGACATTTTGACAATTTCTTTTCAAAAATGAAAGGAAGACTTAAATGACACTTTTCAATTTCGAATAGAAGATAATTTCAACACTTCAAATATCAACAATTCAAATCAAATACATGAAAAGAAGTTCAATCAACTATCCAAAGAAGGAAGACTCAACGACACTTCCCTTTTTTGACACAAAACGATAGTTACGACACTTTTTGTACTAAAACGACAGATCGATTTAAGCAACTTTTCGACAAAGGATTGAAAATGATGGACAAAGACATAAAAAATTTTACTAATCCTAATCAATGGAGGTTGAACTATGTAAAGCAAGGAGGCTTCAACAATGAGACACTATTCATAAGTAGCAAAACAACTAAACAGAGCTGAAAACAAGGACAAAAAACCCAAATTTCAAGGAGAGAAATAGGATTACTCAGTCATTGCACCTGTGCTTCACAGAAACAGGGATGCATCTCACTTGCTACACTCAAGAAGTGCGATGCATACTGGCTTCCAGTGAAAGATAGTGCGATGGGCCAGGGGGCACAACTGAGATGGGTTTTGGCTCAAATTTGCAGCTGATTTCAGTGATTTAAGCTGAGCTATTATGGACAGTAAAGAGAAAAGTACAGAGGAATGATCTTAAGAGGTTACTGAGCTACCAAAAGGGCATCTATAATGCTTGTATGTCAGATGTTCAACTCATAAACTAAACCGAAGATTCACTAAAGCAGCATTCATCTACTTTACAATTGCAGAGTAAGAGCAGTTCGAAGGCTATTTGGCTAACTTCAGGCTCCATCCATAGTTTATAAAACAAACAATTAACAACAAACAAACAAACTATTTGTTCCCCAATGGAGTCGCCATTTTGTTTTCGAGACTAGTGTCTTTTCGATCTGCTAGTCCCACTAGGATTGGCAACTATCCTAGAAACAAACAATCAAAGCAATTTGTGATTTTCTCTATGCATGATAGATAAGAGAGAAGCAAAGGAACCAACTTGGATCTTCTGCTTGACTTCTTGCTTGATTTCTCTCCCCCTTGATAGAGCTTGCAACTCCTCTCCTACTTGTCCTACTTAGAGAATACCTGTAGAAACAAAGTAACAAAACACCATCAAAGCATCTCGATCTATTATATCATAAACGATGTAGAATTAGAAATACATTGAACATACAATTGCATTCACAAATAATAAGATTCACAAGTACATGATTGTATGGAGGAAAACTCAAAGAACTTTATTAAAATAGAAGGGAGAATTACAACCTAGCTATTTGATCCAGTATCATCCTCCCATCATCAAAGCCCTCTTCAGCTCTTGAAAAGTAAGATCACCCAACAATACAATGCTCCTTCTCAAAGACAAACTATAAGCACTTCCTTACAAATTACAAAATTCCAGCCTTTAGATCTCTTAGATGAGGGATCCATTTATAGATGTCTGCAAGGGTGTGAGTCATCTCTGGATTTTTGATTAGTGTCATTCCACTTGTTGTTCTTGGTTCCACTTGGAGATTTCTTGGATCTCTTACTCATCCCTGGGCGAATTCAAAGAGGCAAGGGTCATAGGAGAAGTTTCTATAAGATTCCATGAGCATCCAATTAGCAAACTGTCTGTGACATTTGTCCATTATCGCTCATCGCACTCCACAGAAGGCCTCTTCAGTATGCATCGCACTCGGCTAGTGTAGGAGTCAGTATGCATCGCACCCTGATAGTGGATCAGTCAATATGGTCTAGTTTTAGCCAGTTTTGAGTGGTTTTTCAGGTGGAACTTCTGGGGAATGTTGTAATCCATTGACCATGATCCTTTAAGGTTTGAAACAACACTTTTAGAGGTTAAAGAGCCCTCGGTTTATTGACATATAAGATTAGGGTTGAAGTGCCCAAATATGTCTATAACACCCCTATCGAGAGCCTAGCTATGACTAGGCTTCTGTTATACACACACAAAATCAATAACATAGGAGATCATAGACTTCCTAAGCTAGCTTTAAATTCCAGCCAAAACCACCTAAGGCTCAAACAAGGTTGGTATAAAGACACCAGGGCCTGGTTAAACCATTGGGAGATCGACGAG
>APFE030064805.1:157094-205199 GCA_000404065.3 Pinus taeda
TTATTAAGATTTATTAATATAGTTAGAATTAAAATTTTAATAAAAAAATGTCTAATTTTTTCCCAAGCATGCATTTTCTAGAACACTGACAATTTTGATACCCTCATTTTGGAAGGTTCTATCTTCAGTTCTATTTATCCAAATGAGGTCTAAGATGGCTCATTGGAAAGCTACGACAATGAAAAATATTTTAGGAATGGTTGAATGGTCATATTTGGTCATTAAATATGCCTAAACATTAGCAGAAAATGAGGTCATGAATTTGTACCAAAAATCACTTTCTAATTTTGTTTTGGAAGAATTTGGTTGGCTGAAGTTATTTCATGTAGAAATTCATTCGAATGTCTCATTTTGAACCAAAGAGATAATTGCAAAGAGAAATTGGAAGCCCAAATTTGCTTTATTTTTATTTATCTAATAACATTTCATTTAGAGAGTTTGTTTTCTGAATTTTGACATGTTTTTATGTGCAAAATTAATTCATTTTAGTTCATTTTTGATTGGTTTTACAAAATATCTATTGGAGAAGATGAATCTAAGAGATCTTGGAGCAATGTTATTTCACCAACAAAGGAAAATAAGAGTATTTGTTGTCCCAAAATAGATGGATCTAAAACCACTTCCAACAACTCTCCGATTTTGAAGATTTCTTGTAAATTATAAATATCAGTCTTGAGAATGAGGAAAGTGTTCCTCTTCTTTGGAAATTTGAGGCTGTAAGCAATTTTGTAAAGGGTTTTTGGCTTTAGATAGAGAGAAATACTCAGATCTAAGGATATTGGGGGTTTTCCTTTCAGAATTCAATCTCTGTTAATGAGACATAATTTTAACTTTTGTGGTTTTTCTTGCTATTAGCAGAGTTGATCATTTTGGGAGAATTGTCTAAGATCGAATTGAGAAACAAAGCAAAGAGACTAGATTTAACAATTTGTATTTGAGCATTATTATTTGTAATGCAAATTTCATCTTTTTGATAGAAGATCTGTGCAAATTACTTCATGTTGTACACTATTGTTAATATGAATGCTTGTATTTTGGATTAGCTATCTAATTCATTAGTTTCATGGATGCGTTATTGATTTTCTTATTTTCTCAAGTGCTTAAATCAGATTTCAGAGTAACTATTTACTAAGAAATATGTCATTTAAAAATGCCTTAATTCCCATTAGAATTAAGTGAACTATTTCCTAGTTTTGGTGGCTAATAATTCATTGTTTTAATCTCAAACATAGCATGCACAAAAATCATAATATCAGCTATTAGAATTTCTTCAACATATGGAAATTCATTATTAAAAGTGTGTTAAATCCCTAATTTGTTTAAATCTTACACTTGGTATTTGGGAGTTATCTCCTAAATACCGAGTTATATTAGCTTCCTTTACTTTTTGCACTGCATTTAGATTAGATTTAAAGTTAGATTAATTAGTTTCATTCTAGAAGTCCCCTTATACCAAGGGAAAACTTTAGTGTGGATTAGAAGATCCCTCAAGTCATCTTAAGGGTTTCCTTCTTATTTGTGCACAACAAGGGAGTAATGTCGATATCTCTCTTATTGTTTGGTAAGTAATTGAAATATCATAAGTCGTCAGGGAGAGAGAGGGTGTAATTGGACCCAAGTTAGAACCATCAAATCAAACAGATAAGAGCTTAGTTGGGGCTCTAACCAGGTGGTCTCCCTTATATGTTGATGAGGTCATTTTTGGCCATCAACATTTTTGGTGCTAGAAAGAGAGCCAATAATTTATTGTTCTTGTAAAATTTTCATTATAAAATTTGATTTTAAAGCTTTTAAATATTTATAATGGCTCCTTCAAAAAGAACTCCTTGGAGTTGCTTTACTAGACCTCAACCAACCACCACTCCGATAAAGGTGGTCAAAATTTTGTCTAAGGTTAATTTTAATGGTAAGAATCCTGCTTTTGATAATCTCCTTCGATTTATTTTAAATTGGAAAAATTTCATTATTGACGAAGGTATTACTTGCATGATCTTCACTCTTACTTTGATAGGTAAAGATAAAGATTGGTGCCTATCACTACCAGTTGCCTCTATAGATAGTTGGGATGAATTTTCAAAAAATTTCCTTCGCGCTTTTCAGGAATATGATTATGAAAAGGCTTGTGATTAGTTAGAAGAATTGCGTATGATTGAAGGTGAGACTTTGGATAATTGTCTAATTAGATTTAAACTAATTTTAATGCAATTTCAGTCCAAATATTTGCTTCCTGAATTTCAACTAATAAGATGGTTTAAATATTTAGTGTCTATACCCTGTAATTCCAACTATGGTAAAGAACCAGAAAGCATATGCATTGACGCTGAAAAGTCAATTGCTTAAAATGACAATGCTGATCTTCCACACATTATAATTGCAAATGCTGTTAATCAACAATTTCAATTAGAAGTTGTTGCTGCTCATCCGAGAACTACTATGAATCTAAATAATGCTTCATTTTTTGATGAAATAGAAAATCAACAACATATAAATCCCATTGGCATCAATAAGCAACAATTAAATCAACAACAAGCAAATCAAATAGAAAACGTCAACAACATACATATTGCTGCAATTAATTCTGAATTTTCTTTTGCGGATAATTATCAGTCACAAGTTACAAATCAACTTAGTAATAATTTGAAAATTAAGCAAACGTCTAGCAAATATGATTTTTGTGAAGACGTTGATCAACAATCTGAAGTATGGAATGGTGCAAACGTGGAAGAATTTATTTTGAAAAATGAGCAAACTTCTGTAAATAAAGAAACTTTAAGGTATATATCTTCAACTTCTTATTTCTTTCTATATCTTGATCTTTTTAGTAACAATAATTTAATTGTTAACCAATAAACAATCACTCTAGACACAAATTTAATTTTAGAAAATAGAGAACCTCTCATTAATTCAATTAATGATGAATTATTGTTTACTTCTGATATTGGTAGAGAAAATTCAACGAACAATAGTTTCAATGGTCCTCGAGATTCTCTTAATCTTGCATTTAATTTTCTTCCTGGTTCTGATCCATCTTATTTAGAAGAAAAGAAAACTAGTGAAATTATTTATGAGGATGAGTTGAAAACCGAGAATGCTAAGTCTATATTTAGAAATGGTTTTCTCCGACTCCCGTATTCCCAATTTCTTAAGCCAATTCATTTTTGAAGATGAAAAAACACTAATCTAGAAATTTTTATGATAAATTCTTATTTTCGAACATTTAATCATTGTAATGATTCGGGGTTCAAAAATCCATCCCAATCAGTTGTCTATAATGAGACTTTTTGGAAGCTTTTCTGGTGGGTTTTTCCAGTGAAAATCCGTCAGCAATTTATTGGAATCGCAAGTTTGATAGCTAGTTTCTGCACAATCAAAGTGCCCAATGGGCAGGGTGTTGAATCCAAATATGCAGTTAAAAAACCATTTTAACTGCAGCAAATCAAGATTTAAGCTCAATGGGGTTTTTTAGGGTATTGAATCCAAATATGCAGTTAAAAAACCATTTTAACTGCAGCAAATCAAGATTTAAGCTCAATTTCCTACGTCGGATTCCGTCACCGGAATCTCCAAAAAGTTGCATTATAGAGAACTCCATTTTTTATTTCTATGAAAATGAAGTACCCCTTTTTAATCAAAAATAAAAAATTTTCCAATTTTCACAAGTGAATGATAATAATAATTTTAAATTCATTATTTTTGTTAACACTTGTGGGAAGAAACTTTTTGCAAATGAATCCCAATCATGTTGTACCATTATTCACAACATTAGTGTGAATTATAAAATTGTCTTTCTTCATTTTTTTCAGTTTGAGTTTATTTTCCTTTCTAATTTCATTTTTACATTTCTGAATGCATTAGGTTAGTAATTTGAGCATTTAGGCATCCAATATTCATTGAGTACATTAATAAATGCAACTGGAAATCAATGTCAAGGTTTTAACCATGAACAACACAAAATTCTTATTTTTCAATTTTATTTGTTGTTCATTTTATATCAATGCATTCCTTCCTTTGAATTGACTTTTTCACAAACTATGACATTGGAGAGTGCATCATTACAGTCTGAACAACAATGTAATTTTTCTAGAAGTCTTTTGAAATATATATTAAATTCCCAAATTCATTTGAAATTTTTTTGGGAGCTCTAATTCTAAAGAAGATTTCTTTCCATGACTTTTGTTTTGTACATAGTACCAACATTTTTTCTCGTTCATATTTTGATTATTTATTTATTTATTTTTGTGTTATTAATAAAAATGTACCCTGATTTTTTTATAGTCCTCTAGGAACATGGTGGGAAAATATTTGTCAAAAGAGGAATCTTGTAAATAAATCCTAATTGTCCTCTAACCATAAGATAGTTAGTAATGATTGGCATTTTGAGAATTTTCACATTAAATACTTATCAAGTGTATTATTTGCCTGGAAACCCACTCACTTAGGTGATTTTGGAAACATATTTCATTGGAAGTTCAGATTCCAGGAAATGGTTCCCGCTACTCTTATGCTTATCTAGATGAATGCTCTCTCAATGATTTCTGGAAATGCACTTATCCTAAAGGCCGGTCCCTGGGCGCTTTATTATTATCATACCAAATAAGTGCGGCCTACTTTCATTCATTTGCATGGCTCTCTGAACCCGTAAATCTATTCTTAGTTACTCTCTTTTCACCCAATTCTGGATTTTATTATTTCAGCCATACATCTGCTACACTTTTTGGGTCAATGTTAGCCAATTTACTTTTCTCTTTTAAATCAAAATGCAACATTTTTTTATTTAAAGAGTAACCATTATGTTAATGTAGCAAACTGGAAAGCAAGTATGAAATATGCAAAGGTAATGAATCATGGTTAAATTTTTTTTTGACCGCTGATTATTTTGTGATTTCCCTCTTTATGTATCTCAGACTTCATGCAATAGTGTAAGTCCTCTCTTTATATTTATGTTAAATCATTATGTTGTTTGGGGCTTTTATATTGATTGAATGGGATTTTTTGTGAATATTTTGGGGCTAATATAAAAAAAAGAAAGGTAAGGAGAAAATAAATGTTGTTGCAATATGTCACGAGAACCAACTTTATTTTATTTTTGTTGATTTCTCTTTTTTTATAAATTCCTTGAACATGAATCATGGTATTCCTCTGGTTTAATGATCGCTCTAGTTTATATCAAATAAGTGATGATTTTGGGTAAATTAGTGATGATTTTGGGTAAATGGAAACTTCATAGAATGAAACTTTTTCATATTTACTAATGAAGTTTCCCTTTTGGATAAATTCAACATCTTTGTATACCCATTTTCATCTATTACTATTTTCTTTTTTTTTTGCTTTGTTTTTAGTGTTTGATGATCTAAAGCTCTGTTTTTGCAGGTCTTCAAGAATTATTTTAAATTTTGCGCCCTTGTTTTCTCAAGCTTAAAACTCATTCTCCTTGTTTTACTTGCTTTCGAGCTTTGGAAAAATAATTATGATATCAATTGAATTGAAAATTAACTAAATCAGGGAGTCTTTGAACCTCTTGTTTAGTTCACACGCCTTATTTTTACTACAAAAGCATTACAATGTTTCCATGCATGCTTATTTTTTAAATAAGAAAAATTTCAAGGAGAGAAATTCATTATTTGGTTTCACTTTCTGTCATAACTGCTATTTAGAGTTTGAATTTTTATTTGAATAAAAGTCCAATCAACAATAACTCTGCAAGGTATAACTTAACAAGATCTCAACTTAAGAGAAACATATTTTTCTCCCTCATACTTGTTTTTTTTGTTGAGATATTTTTACAAATTGTCTTGTTGAGGTTTTCTTTCGATTTCAAGATTTTCATTCAACCTTTTTCTTTTAATTTTCATATCCTTTCTTCTTTTTGTAATTTTTGGAATGCTGATTTCACTTTAGCTTGTGATTAGTTTTGGTGACATTATAGGGATTTATAAGGGAAAATATTTCTTATCGAACATTGGTCGGCATGCTTGGAAACTTCTTACTCTATCTATTTCATGGGCTTTCATTTACCTTAAAGGGATATCTTTATTATATTCTAAAGTCATAATTATTTTCCTATGGAGGAACATTCATATTTTTGAAGTGATAGAGTTCATCTTTCCAAGAAAAGAATTGGCTTGAGTCTAACTCAATGAATATCACCAATTCCCACCACTTTACATAAATAGCCTCTAGATTGGTAGTTGTAGGAAAAGATGAGGGAGTCAAATTTTTATGAGTATTATATCCATTACCTTTAAAATCTCATGTACCACCCCACCCTCTTTACCCAATTGCAAAAAACAATTCTCTAAAAAAGCTGATCGAAAGGGTAGTAAAAGAGGGTTGAAAACACACATGTGTGGGAAGCACAAGTAAACCCGTCAGGGTACTAAACATTCTCATTGACAGTAGGGCTATGCTTGTGTGGTACTAAGACAACTTCGTTGGGGCTATGGACGCTCGTTGGAAAGAAGCGATGCCGGGTAAAGGAGATTATTTATATCAATGGATGCATACTTTCTTAAAAAACTCCCTGTCTGTACCTCTTCTGTCACTCACATGATGTAAATCTAAATTAAATATTTCCCTAAAAACATGGATTCACATTTAGACTTAGTCTGTTTAAAGTACTTATCTTTTAGAACTTTTACCACTTGATCTATTAATGTGGGACCCATGGAAAATGTTTTAATGTTTGACGGTTTAATATAATTCATAATTTTAATCTTTAGGTAAATTAAGCTCATTATCTTTTAACCAAAGATAACTGGTTCGTCCCCGTGTGTTGCCATTGTTGTGGAAAAATCATAACTCCCCCATTTTTTGTTTTATTATCTTCATATCTTTATAATAATAATATGGACCCTCTAAATAAATTATGGTCATATCACCCTTTACTGCTTTCTTTTGGTTAAATATGCGACATTTTTACGACATTTTCATTTTCTTTAGATTTGCATTATGATTGCTCCTATTCATTCAATTTTTCGCTAGCTTTCGATTGGTTCTCATTTCACTGCATTTGGACTTACGATTTGCAAATGACGCTTATTCAAAGTTTCAACAATTTTCACTGCCCAGACTTTGAAATGTGCAAATTGTTATTTTATTAAATTTTTTATATTATTTAATTAATTTATATATTAATAATTGATTTTATGCTTGATTTTAAACTTTTGTGATCCATACTGATTTTGATTAAGTCTTTCGGTATTAATCACATCATAAGTTGCTAGTCGATCAACAACTTATGATGTGATTAATCCAAAGACTTTATCAAATAGATAATTTATTTAAGTAAATAAACTCATCTATATCTAAGTTAATTGAGACTAATTGTATTTTATTTTAATTAATTTGTAAATATTAATTTTTAATTATTTTAATTAATTAACTATATTACAAAACCACGAATTCAAAAAATTGTGTATTTATTAAAAAACTATATAATATAACTCAGGTTGCATGTATATTTTAAAATAATAAACAAATTAATTTTTAATTAAATTTTTTTTTTCTCGGATCTCAGAAAGCCAATTTAATTTCAATTCTAAAAACATACAAGAATCCAGAATCTCGATAGCCATACAAGAGTGACTATATCTTTAAAAAATCTTATCAAATAGTATATGTGGATACAAATAACCCCTCTATTTTTATCGAACAATTATGATCAGCCTTCTCTTAGCCAAGTTATATGGTATTATTTTGGAAAAGAAGTTGAGCATATGTCTTGAAAGTGAAGGTAAGCGGGCTAAAGGCCAAGCGGGTTTTAGAAGGCAACACTGAACAACAGATCACCTCTTTATGATTAGGATCATTGTGGAGGAATTCCGTAATTATAAATCCAATCTATTTTGTTGCTTTGTGGATTTTATAAAGGCTTTTGATACGGTTCCTAGAAACAACCTATGGAATAGATTAGAAGAGCTAAAGGTTCCTTTCGAGTTGAGAGCTGTCACTATAAGGTTATACGAGAATGTAATTTCCAAGTTACAGAGCAATGAGGGGTGGTCGGAAGATATTAAGTGTAATATCAGAGTTAAACAAGGTTGTCCCCTCTCCCCTACCCTATTTGGCATTTACATCGACAAGCTAGAAGGTTGTTTAGAGGAAGTAGGTTGTGCTGGCACGATCTTAGCTGGGATAGTCATCATCCTTCTTCTCTATGCTGACGATATTGTTCTTCTTGCAAGGTGCCCATTTGATCTTAATAAGCAACTTAGACTTCTTAAGGATTTCTGCTCTACCATGGGCATGACTATTAACACTAACAAAACAAAAGTTATGATTATCAAATCCAAGAAGGACACTTATGCTAATTTTATGTATGACAAGAGTAACTTGGAGGAAGTGTCTTTTTACAAGTACCTAGGAATCGATATTCATCACAAGCTCAAATGGAACTATAGCATTAAGAAAAGGATTAATGGGGGGTCGAAAGCTTAGTTTGGTCTTGAAAATAATTGTAAAATGATAAACCTCATAATGTGGGATAGAAAGAAGTTCCTCTTTGAAACTTTAGTCACTCTTGTTATCTTATATGGATGTGAGGTTTGGTATTGCAACATCTCTAGAGAATCCTAGAGAAATATTGAGAAAATCCAGAAGCATTTTATAACGTATAACCTCAAAATTAAAAGCAATACACCCTATCCTATAATCCTTATAGAAGTGGGGCTTTTCCCTATCGAGAGCCTAGCTATGAATAGGCTTCTATTGTACAAGCACAAGCTCAATAACATAGGAGACCATAAATTTCCTAAGCTAGCTTTAAATTCCAGCCAAAACCATCTAAGGCTCAAACATGGTTGGTATAAAGACACCAGGGCCTGGTTAAAACATTAGGAGATCGACAAGAATGTTGCATTGCAAAACATTAATAACATTAAAAATATTGTTACTTCTAAGTTCAAAGAAAAAATGTGGTGCGAGAAAGATTTAGCAGCTAAAAGAAAATTAAGATATTATAAGGTGGTCATCAACCCCACCCTAGAAGATCAAAAGTATTTCTCTGTTTTAACTAGCTCAAAGAAGAAAATTAATATAGTCAAGATTAGAACAAACTCTCATGAGCTCCATAGTGAAACGAGTCATTGGGCAGTTCCTAAAACACCATGGATGGAAAGGATCTACCATCTCTGTGAGAATATGAACATCGAGGATGAAAATCACTTCCTCTTAGAGTTCCCCATGTACAACCACATTAGATCTTAATTTCATAATCTTTATTGCAATACAACCTTCCTAGCCTTTTACGTTGTCAAAATTATAGTGAGCTGGGAAGGCTTCTCTCCAAGATTTTTGAGCATAGGAATAAAATATTAAATCAAACTAAAAAAATTGTTTCTTGAGGTCCGATAGACCAAATTTTGGTCTTAGTGGACGTTAACCATCATCATCATCATCATCATCATCATCAAAATTGTTACAATTATACTTTTCAGAAAAATCCCACCTCCACGTGGACCTCACCTCCCTTCTCTCTCATTTACCCTCACCCCTTTTTCTTTCCCTCCATCCTGCTCCGTCTTTATCCCTCCATCCTTTTCGTGACTCCCTATATTATTTCTTCTCGGGATCCTGCTTCCTCCTTATCCCTCCATCCCATTCCCTCCTTATATACCCCTTCGTTAATACTCTCGGGACTCTTCATAAGTTCCCAAAAGCCACTATTTTTTTTAATATATTTTATTAAAACTTAGTTTTTTTAATTATTTATTTCTAGTTTGAATTAATATATTTTGTAATTTGATTAAAATTAAAATCTAATTAATTAATTAATTTGATTTGTAAATATTAATAATTAATAAAAATTAATTAAATTAATTAATGTTTTTAAATATAATAATTTTATTCAATTCTTTAATTTAGTTTATGTAAATAATTTTTAATTTTTTTTTTATTGAATAGGCTCTTCCGCATTCGTAAATATGATAATTTACACTACTATCATTTATCTGCTCTTCCGTAGTTCAGGAGAATAGGCTCTTCTGTAGGAGAATAGGCTCTTCTGCATGCGCAGATCTAATAATTTACACTACTATGATTTATTTGCTCTTCTGCAGATCTAACTGCTCTTCCATAGTTCAAGAGAATAAGCTCTTCCACAGATCTGACTACTCTTCCGTAGTTTAGGAGAATATGCTCTTCCGCATATCTGACTGCTCTTCTGCATCCGCTTTGCTCTTTCGCAAGCCTCTCTCCAACTTTGACAACCTCATCTTTCTAGCGACGCTCTGATTCAACAGCACACATATCGACTAATCAAGGTAATTGAGTTACTTCAAGGGGTTATATTGACGCCCTGTATTAAGATATATGCACAAGAATGTTACAGGTGGTAGATATATTACTAGATCTCAGGGTTTTCCTTCAGATCTAACTGCTCTTCCACATCCGATTTGCTCTTCCGCAAGCCTATCTCCAGATTTCATGGCCTCATCTTTCTAGCCCAAAATATTTTTTCCATAGTGCTGTTTGCGCTACATTTAGCTCCAGTTATTTTTAGTGGGAGGTGACGCTCCGATTCAACAACACGCATGTTGACTAATCGAGGCTCCAATCCAGATGGCTCCTAGCTTCACGAAGATAGCTGCTGGCTCAGTTCCGTCCACCTCTGGGGGGCAAGCTCCTACCCATATTGTTAGTGAATCCCCAACTCCCACTGTCCAAGTGGTCCAGGCCTCACTTGATGGGGCTTTCAAGTTTTCTGAAAGTGCCCTAATCTGTAGGTTCAATGGTTTGTGGCCGCGGCTGACAGCTCTCCATAGTTGGATCTCAGAGGTATGGAAGCCTATCATTTATGATGAAATTAATATCTACCCCTATGCTAGGGGTTTATTTATAGTATATTTTGAAAACCCTGAAATCAAACAATGTATTCTAGATTCTGGCCTCGGTTTTGGGAAAACTCAAGCCTATTCATGAAGCCATGGAACCCATCATTCAATCCCTCAACAACAGTCATAACCTCAACACCAGTTTGGGTGAGATTGCCAAACCTACCCTTGCATCTCTGGAATTTCTCTCACTAAAAGCCATTGGAAATGCAATTGGGAAATTTTACTGCAGGTACCCAGAAACAGAGGAATATGCCAGAACCACCTATGCACGCATTTGTGTGTAAATGGACTTCAGCACCGGATTCCCAGCTGAAATAAAGCTAACAAGTAAAGACTATGTGTGGAACCAGAAACTCGATTATGAAATTGTCCTCTTCAGATGTCGATCCTGCTTTGAGATAGGCCATCTAGCCAAAAATTGTCCAAAAGCCTCCTAAAAAAATTATGCTAGAAAGAATCACCATAGATTTACATGGTAGGAAGGAGCACAAAAAGAAAATTACACTATCATCAAAGAATAATACTCTCCAGAAAACTTTGAATCGCAAGAAATTGGGCAAGAAAGAAACAACTCTGAAGACAAGCAGGGGGAAAGCCTTTTCCAACAACAAAAAAGTGAACTCGACAACCCCTCAAGCATCAACAATTATGAGGATTCAAATACCACACAAAATAAATCTTCATTTAACAACAAAGCAGATCTCCGAGACCAAACTTTTTCTCCGACTATCTTCAAAAGGACGAACACAACAGATCACGAAGCTAAGACACCAATGTCCCAAGAACTAGAAGAGATGAAGGAGATGCAAGATAAAGGAAATTGGAAGACCGTAGAGAAAAAAAAGAAAGCTACAACACCAATCCCGCAAAGAAAGATGAGAAGCCAGAAAATTAAGAACTAAGAAAATTATAGGTTTGATATACCAATTTGGTCTCAGTGTACATTAACCACCATCATCATCATCAATAATAATAGTAATTAATTTTTTTTAATTAAGTTATTAAAATTTATTAATATAGTTAGAATTAAAATTTTAATAAAACAATGTTCAATTTTTTCCAAGGGATACATTTTCTAGTATATTGGTAGTTTTGATGCTCTGACTTTGGAAAGCTCTATCTTAAGTTATACTTATTCAAATGAGGCATAATATGGCTTGTTGGAAATATAAGACAGTGTAGAATATTTTGGGAGTAGTTGCATGACCAAATTTTGTCATCTACTATGCCTAAAAATTAGTAGAGCATGAAGCTCTGAATTTGTACCAAAAATCAATTTCTAATTTTGTTTTGGAAAAATTTGGTTGGCTGAAGCTATTGCTTGTAGTAAATTCATTCGAATATCTCCTTTTGGACCAAATAAATCATTATAGAGAGAAATTATAAGCTCAAATTTGTTTAATTTATATCTATCTAAGAGCATTTCGTTTGGAGAGTTTGTTCTCCCAATTTTGGCATTTTGATTTTTATGCGCAAAATTAATTCATTTTATTTCATTTTTTATTGGTTTTGCAGGAGATCTGTTGGAGAGGATGAAGCTAAGAGATCTTGGCGCAATGTTATTGCACCAACAAAAGAAAAAAGAGGATTTTCTTCTTAAAAATAGATGAATCTAAAACCACTTCCAACAACTCTCCAATTTTCAAAATTTCTTGTAAATTATAAGTATTAGTCTTGAGAATGAGGAAAGGGTTCCTCTCCTCTACAAATTTGAGGCTCTAAGAAATTTTGTAAGGGGTTTAGCTGTATACAAGAAGAAATACTCAAATATGAGGATATTCAGGGTTTTCCTTCCAGAATTCAATATATATTAATGAGTAGAATTTGCACTTTTGTGGTTCTTCTTTCTATTAATAGAGCTAACCATTTTGGGATAATTGTTGAAGATCAAAGTGAGAAACAAAGAAAAAAGACCAAGTTTAACAATTTTTATTTGAGTACTATTATTTGCAATGCAAATTTCATCTTTTTGATAGAAGATTTGTGCAAATTACTTCATGTTGTGCACTATTGTTAACATGAATGTTCGTCTTTTGGATTGAATATCTAATTCATTAGTTTCATGGATCAATTATCGATTTATTATTTTGTCAAGTGATGAAATCATATTTCTAGGTAACTATTCACTCATAAATATGCCATTTAAAAATGCTTTAATTTCCATTAGAATTAAGTGAAATATTTTCTAGTTTTGGTGGCTAATCATTCATTGTTTTAATCTCCAAACAAAGCATGCATGGAACTCATAATATTAGTTGTTAAAATTTCTTCAAAAAATGGGAATTGATTATTAAAAGCGTGTTAAATCCCCAATTTGTTTAAAGTCTTGCACTTGATATTTGGGAGCTATCTCTTAGATATTGAGTTTGATTAGTTTCCTTTACTTTTCACACAGCATTTAGATTAGATTTAGAGTTAGATTAATTAGTTTCATTCTAGAAGTCCCCTTATACCAGGGTCAAACTTTAGTGTTGATTGGCTGAGCCCTCAAGTCAAATTAAGGGTTGCTTTCTTGTTCGTGCACAACAAGGAAGATATATCGATATCTCTCTTCTTGTTTGGTAGGTAATTGAAATATCATAAGTCATTAGAGAGGGGGTAACTGGACCCAATTGAACCAGTGGAAACTACAAATTCAAGCAAATAAGGGCTTAGTTCAGGCTTTGACTTGGAGGTATCCCTTATATGTTGATGATGTCATTTTTGGCCATCAATAAAACCATAGCAGAGGTCGCAGAAATAGTGTCACTTGCTGGTACATTAGTAAGATTGTGTGAAGGGTGTAAGAAAGTGCTTGAGGAAGCATGTTGTGAAGGGCCAACCACTATTTCGGTTGGAATCCAAGTTAAAGAGAAAGATGAATAATTCCAAACCATTATTCCACAAGAACCTGTTGAATATGTTATTGCTACACAATAACCAACAGTTGAGGCAGAGTGCGATGGAGAAAAACATTATGATATTCCACAAGAAGATGTTCATGATGAAACTATTACACTAGAATTAGTAGATGAAATAGAGCAAACTGAAATAAAATTGGTCACTTACACAAGAACCAACATTTGAGATAGTGTATGTTATGAAACCAGCTCAAGAGAAGATAGGAAAGATAGATCAACGCCTTAGAATTCAGCCTCTTCGAGGGGGAAACCTCCTTTACATTGCATAAATGAACAATTATTGGATGATACAAATAACAAAACCTCCTTTCTATATATAGGATTCTAAGGAGTCACAATATAACCCAACCAACCTAACAATAATAATACAAAGCCACAAAAATAACAATAGAGGGATTCTATGGGGCACAGTAATAAAAATATGGGGAGAATAGGGGCACAACAATATTAATAAGGGGTATAACTACAATAGTAATGGGTAATCACTAGTATTATAGGGACCCAACATTGCTACTCCAGCTCATGCCTTTTAAGAAGGAAGGGGGTGTGATGTCCTTCTTCGCCTTCACCGCCTTGACTTGTTTCTATTTCTGTCGCTATCCAAGGTAAATTTTCACCTTTTTGGGTCTCACGCTACTCCTACTCTACCTTCTCTTTGGCAATGCATTCCTTCTCGACCTAGGCCTTCTCTACAACATATTGATTTTTATGGACAACCAAGCTCTGCACAACCTACTTGGCTACCTCCTTCCTTTTCTTTGCAATTGCACTCTTTGCACCTGTGCTTTGCCTAATAACTAGATCTGAAGGGGTGCACCACTAGGTAAGCTAGAACACCACTACGTCCTTGCACATCGGTCTTTGTTACCAAGTGTGGAAAACCATGCCACTTCTATGCGGGATCCTTCTGCGCCTAGATATATACCCAATGAAAGTCAGCCTTGAAGGTTATGTACGTTGACAACTACATGTACAAGGTTGGGGACAATCTGGGGCACTAGTTAACTGCCATGTGGAGACTTGCTTCCATCAAGTCCCAAAAAATATTAGTCTCTGTGATTCGCGCAGGGTCCTTCATGGCCCATAGCGATGTAAACTGCGTGGCCTCTAGCAATCCTTCTTCCAAGGGAGGAAACTGGTTGTCCTTTGACAACTCCCATGCAGCAAACACAATGGAGAGAAGCAACCAAGTGTAATCAAATGACTTGATTTTGTCTTGGGCCTTGTGCCAATTCGTGAGGAACTCTTAGCATAGGTATCTAGACCAATTGAACAGTACACCTTTCGTGCACTGAGCTGCTAGAGATACTATGGGCACTAGAACTTCGTCCACGTGACATTTCCTAATCACCTTGCTGACCAATATTTGCATTGCCAACTGAACTGCAAGGTTTGATATTGACAAAATGGAATACCCGCGCGACTTTTTCACGAGTTCAAACTCTTTCTTCATTCTCTCTCCAAGGTCCTTTTCCCTCGTTTTTCCACCAAACTCCTTCCTCAAGTTCAGACCTTCATGTCGTAGGTGTGTAATCCTGTGAATAAGCATATATGTGATGGGTATAGGCCTCCCTAGCCATAAACACACATCATGCACGAGAGTGAGTAGCTGGTGTACGAAAATTGTGTTAATTGTGGTGTAGTGGTAACGTGGCACCCAAAGCAATTTGAGTAACTCGAATTACTCAACATCACAGAACCATTCCTCTGTTTCCAGTGCTGTCACACCTGTGTCTTCATAGTATACACGCTTCATGAAGTTATTCGTCACTAAGTGTGGGAACTTAGCATGATCCACTAGGTCTTAGTCCTCCATCTTCAATAATGAGACTTGCACGAGCTGCAAACCTTGAAAAGGCACCTGCTTAGGCATGAGGGTTGTGGAGATGGTAAATTTGTCTGAGGCGGGGTCTTTAGTGATCTTTGCCCTCCCATTTCTCAGAGAGATATACCCAGGGATCTTTGTGACGGGTTCTGCACCTTCAACATCGATATCCTCTGTCTCTGGGTCTACAATGTTCTGGTTTCCTTTTGTTGGTTGTTTATCTTTCCTCTAGGAAGGTGTCACAATATGCTTCCTAAGGGAAGTGCGTATATGTACAAACTTCTTCTACTTCGCCTTTGATGCAGGTTCCTTTTCCTTCTCCATGGATTGTTTCAGCTTTGGCGACCTCAGTGTCGTGGGCACCGCACGCGTAGCTTTAGTGCTGGATATTTCAGGGCCTGGGGTGTTGGATACAGTGACTTCCAAACTCAAAGCTTCTGCAGGGTTGGTGGTAGTCATCCTCTCAATAAATACCTCACAGGCTCTCGGGTAAACTTCTATGTGGGCGAAGAACTCCTATGAAAAATCTCGGGTCATAAGCAACAGACAACAAGTTTCAGCAAAAACTCCAAGTGTGCAAAGTGTTCTCTATTGGACTGACACGCGTAATTTAAAGGGCCTTTTGAATTCAAATCTAACTGTTTCCCCCAAATTTCGACCATTAATGCTATTTTAGCAATAGATGTTCAAATATTTTGTCCTTAAATGTCGCCAACCTACTCCTCTTAACTATATTTTGGCTATCGAGTCATGAACAGTGACTCCAATGGTCACTTTTCTGCTGTGTTGCATGAAACCTCCCTCCATAGTGCAACTTCCTGCACATAGCTTCATATATAGCAACTTCACTATTTTCCACACAACATGCCTGCTAGATAGTCCTCCAACTCTAGTAGTCTAGTTTATAGTCCTACACTCCCTTGCAACATCCTAGAGCACTAAGATTGTCCTGTTGCCATATATTCATTATGCAATATCCCTTGTATATAGCTTTAATCGGCTTCCATTCACTCTTCTGAGAAAATGTTCTAAATTCAACTTTGCGAGCTAAACTGCACCTCTATCTATAATTTCTTTGATAATATATGGCCCTAGCCAATGTATCTGAAATTTCCCCAGAATCTTAGTGAACTTGCTGTCATACAATAAGACCAAATCATTTACCTTGAACATGTGAAGCTTTATGTGTTAATCATGCCATGCTTTTTCATCTTCTTTCTGTACTTTCTGATGGAATCCAACCAAGAATTAGTCCTCTTCAAACTCCATCAGTTACACAAGTTCTTCCTCCATGGCTTCATGATCTGGCATACCTATGAGAGCTACGATGTGTAGACTAGGAATAATATACTCCATAGGCATCACAACTTCTACACCATAGACCAATCAGAATAGTGTTTGTCCTGACAGCTTCTTGCAAGTAGTCCTATATGCCCATAATACTGCAAGTACATGAACATCCCAATCATTTCACTGTGCATTGCAAATCTTCGTTAGCACATTGTCCAAAATCTTGTTAAATGCCTCAATAGTTTCATTTACTTGTGGGTGATACAATGTACTCTTCTGATGGTAGACATGAAATTCTTCTATTAACGTGTTGATCATTTCATTTAGAAAGTGTGTATCTCTGTCGCTCATTAACACTTTCAGGTAGCCAAACCTAGTTAAGACATATTCAAACAAAAACTTCGCTACTATAGCCCCTGTACAATCCTTAACTGGTTGCACCAGTTTTCTCCCCTAGGGGCTGAATTGGCCGAGAAAAATCAATCGCCCATTTTCCAAATGGCTGCAACAATACTTGAGGTTGTAATGGAAATTCATCGCTTCACAGTGGTCTGCCCATTCTCTGACATGCATCGTATGCCTTATAATACACTTTGGAATCCTTATGCAACATTGGGAACCATAGACCTATGCACAAAATCTTCCGCGCGGTCACTTTTCGTGCATAGTGTCCTCCTGTAGTCCCCCCATGAGCTTTACCAAGAATTCCACTTCTCTCAAAATCTTGCACATATCTTCGCAATATCTCATATCCACCCATATTATACGGATGTCCCACAATTGATAAAAATTCTTCCACGTGCACTATTGGCTCCCTCTTTTGCTGACTTCTATACCCTTCCGGTGTGATCCCCGTAGTCAAAAAGTGAATAATATCTGCAAAATTGTTATCTACTATGCACACTCTGAAGACTTGCACATCTAGCAACCCTTCCTCCAAATTATTAGGCTCCTCTTCTATTTCGATCCATCATAGATGGTTAGGTCCTGCATTCAACCTCCATAAGTTCATAATTACCTCAAATTCATACTCTTGGAATAACAGCAACCATCAACATATCTTCCCCCCCAACACAGGGTTATTGACTAGGTATTTTAGGGTAGATTGATCTATGTACATTTTGAAATGTCAACCCAACAGATAGTGCCTGAAATTTTGAAGCACGTACACCATATCCAACCCTTGGCACTCCATCATTGAGTAATTCTTCTCGACCTTCGATAATTTCCTACTTGCGAAGGCTATAGGATGGTCCATCTCCCCTTCATTGACCTGTGTTAGCACTGCACCCAACACAATGCAAGAAGCATCGACATGTACATGGAATTCCTTCTTCCAATCAGAGAAGACCAATATCGACGTTGTGACCATCTTCTCTTTCAATACATCCAAACTACGCTGACATTATTCATCCCAACGAAATGTGGCATCCTTCTTCAATAGTTTCTCCATGGGCACAGTAATATGAGGATAAGCCTTCATGAACTTCCTGTAATATCCAGTATGTCCCAGCATTGTGCGCATCTACTTAATGCTCCTCGAGGCCTCCAAATTTATTATCGCTGCAATATTTGCAGGTTCCACCATCAATCCTTGTTTACATACCACATGACCCAGCAAGATCCCAAAGGGAACACAAAATAAGCACTTCTTCAGAGTCAACACGATCTGGTACATGCGACACGTATCCAATATCAAGCACAGACTTGCTACATGGCACTTCACTAAACCAAACACTGTCCAATCATCAAAGTATACTTCCAAGATTTATTATCACTGCAATATTTGTAGGGTCCACCATCAACCCCTGTTTTCATACCACATGACCCAGTAAAATCCCAACAGGAACACAAAATAAGCACTTCTTCATATTCAACACGATCTGGTACATGTGACACATATCCAACATCAAGCACAGACTTGCTACATGGCACTTCACTAAACCAAACACTATGCAATCATCAAAGTATACTTCCAAGAACTTATGAATGAATTCCTTGAACGTTGTGATGACTACACGAGAAAATATCGTAGGCATGTTCTTCAGTCCAAATGGCATCACAGTGTATTGAAAGCAACCCCATTCCATCCTGAAGGTTGTTTTGCTCCTATGCGCCAGCGTGATCTTGATTTGATGGTACCCTTAAAATCCATCAAATGCGCCAGCGTGATCTTGATTTGATGGTACCCTTAAAATCCATCAACAAGTGATTAGGCCTCCTTCCCTCCAACATTTTCTAATACTTCATCTGTAAATGGCATCGGGAATGGGTCATGGACATAGGCATCATTAAGCTTCTTTAGATATACACAAATCTTTATTTCATACTACTATTTCTTTTCTTGAACCACCATCAGGGTTACCCAATCAGATTCCTCCACAGATTCTATGATGTCCGCCTCCAACATCCTATCCAACTCTTGATGAACCTTTTCCTTGTATTTGGGATTAAAACAATATGGCCTCTACTTAATAGGTTTCATGTCTTATTTTAGAGTAATAACACTCAAGTCACCTATTATGCCCTTCAGGTCTAAAAACTTAGTAGGGAACATATCCTGATATTCGTGAAGTAACTTAGCAACCTTATCCACAGTTGCATCATCCCAACAATCTCCGATCTTTGCAAACTTTGGTTCTTCTTCAGTCCCAATGTTTACTTGCCTTGTTTTCAATGGTGTAGTGATGTTCGGGTTGTCTATCTGTGGGTCCTCAATTGTGTGATGCCCTTCTGCCTCTGGAATATTAATATTCCTCAAATCATCATCCTCCCCTTTGGCTGTCACATTATAACATTCCATCGTATGGCATAGCTAGATGCTCCAATCTGGCTAGACCCATTCCAAAGGTTCTTGCGGCATTCTGAAGATCATTTCCTTAATCTCTTATAAGGCTTCATCAATGCTCGTGAAGTAGATCACTTCCTTAAGCCATGTTCAAAACTAAAGGTCAATAAGAATCCTTCAATCAATATATCCCACTCCACGGTTCCATGACGAAGCTCTGTTTCCAAATACCAGTTCATGGGGATTGTATCCAAAGTATGGAAAAATAAGTGTACCCATTTTGGCAGCAGCTCCATTCCATAAGATTTATCCCACTTGTCTAGGTGATCATGTTGATCATCCCTCCCATTGTATTTCTTGGCCAAATGAATGTCAGGATGCCCAAACTACAATCTCATCATTCTTTTGTAATCCCACCATCCATCAAATCTATCCTTGTGTGTACCTCACCATCATGCAGGCGTAGCATGCAGTGCAAAATCTAACACTTGCAAGCGGTGATGCTCAGAGACTTCACATTCAAATTCATCCAAAAACTTATCCACGTCAATTAAAACATCATAGTAAGGTAATTTTCTTACCTCTGATGAAACGAAGCGCAACGATTTAGTCACCATATTGAATCACAACATGGATACCTCATGCAACCAATTATGTCGATGCTCCAACTCTTCATCTGAATGGCATGTATAGGAACTCTCCCAGTCTCATGCAATCCATCCATCTATCGTTGGATTGATCCAGTCCTAGTCTTGCATTTTTATTTTGTAGATCTAATATAGCTCATCCTTACTCTCTTCACAAGCACATATCAGTTCAGTGTAGCGCAACCCTTCTGTAGGGTCCAATGGTACTATAAATCGAACTAATTTCCATTCAAATGGCATTCTCCTATTCTTCAAGTTGATGACTCCATTCATGTCAATGGCCTAGTCAATTCCCAGGAGTGCGGGGTATGGATTACTATCATCAACGATCTCTATAACTGCAAAGTCAACCATCACAGTTGCACCTTCTATATCAACTATTAGCCCATATAGTCATCCCATTAGAATGATCTTGTGCTGGTTTGTCATTCTGAGCTGAATCAGAGACCAATACAGTGCAGGCCTCCCCATTCTTTCCCATGTTTGTTATGGAAAAACATTCACATTAGACCCCAGATCCAAAATGTCCTCATCCATCTACTTGGTGAGCCTCATCTCCCATACTGTTATTTCCTTATGTTTGCCAATTTTTCTAACTGCGTGGTGTCCATCAAGGGCGTTTTCTTTACCGGTGCATTTGTTTATTAACTCATGCATGTCTTTCACAATTTTTCTACTGTACAACAGTTTCATGCAGGTCTCCAAGAACGTATTAACAACAAAGGGATCAGCCTCTATAGGCACAATGGTTTCTTGCACTTTGTTATAGCTTCCTGAGGTGGAGGTCTCAGTGAAGCTTGTCTTGGCTTCCATAAAAGTTTCCTTAGTGTGCACAAAATCAAAAATAGCTTCCTTTTTGGGGCATTGCGAACTAACCTATCCTCTTCAAGTTGTTTCCCTTTATCATCACCAAATGTTATCCTGATTTCCAACACTATATTCATGCTCTGATATTCCTTGTGGGGCTCAAATCTCATCATCTATAATTTCTACATAGGTTGCTGAGGCTGCACCTTTTTCTCCTGCATCTTAGCTATCAACACAGGGCATTCTTCTTTAGTGTGGTCAAACTAGCTACAGTATTGACATGACAGGCATGTCTGATTCTGGTACTCCTACACATAGTTCCATGACGTTCCATAGTTATAGAAAATAGCATGTCCACAACCTCAACTAGGCCCTCCTCCTTCATGGCCACGTCCTCTTCATTGATAACCTCCACTCACTCCCTTGATACTGTGATCTGGAGGCTGAGTCTCTACTTGCATCTGGTATGTAGGTATTCTTTCCATAATTAGTTCATAGTTGTGAAAGTGACGCTCATCATGGCCCACAGATTTACAAATGTCACAAAACAAATATTGTGGTGTGTGAATGAACTTTTGAAGCAAATGACAATTATCCGTTGCATTTTTTCCAGCAATCTGACAAATGGCACACCATAGCGTAGCCCCGATGCTTGGTCCTACTAGAAATTATGGCCTTAGGGGAATTGGTCCCCCTCCTATGATATAGTTTTCAAATACAGGACAATGGTCTTTATCATGCCCTTGGCTCTTACACTTCAGGCACCAGACTTCCGTGCACATCTATGGCTTAGTCTCCTTGTTATTCTTCAAGCTTTGCAATTCTAATCATAGGTTTGTATCTGAGAATGGATTTGTTGCACCCCCAAGGTTGCATCTTGCATAAGCGTCGCATGCAACCTCGTTGTGATTTCCAAAAACTCTGCTTGAGTTCCTATCTTCTGTTGCAACAAATCAATCCTCAGATGAGACAAAAGCGAAGCTATAAACCACTCGCAATCCTAACGATCTATGAGGTGCATGATAGCTTCGTGGATCACACATTTCAACATTTCATCTAATTCCCAAGGTATCTCATAAACCCTCATCATGATCTCCTTAAAACTAAATACTGACTGCGAGTCATAACTAGGCTTACTAAACTATTTATTTAAAGTAGTCTTAGTCTCTGCTAGTGTTTCCAAAGGATATTCAAAAGAACACTTAATAACCAAGTCAGTACATGATCTTGCAGAACAATAACCAACTATGCCATCCTTATATTATCATCAGTAATCTGTTACGATGTCCACATAGCATTCATAACAAACCAAAATTGATCTGTGTCTTCACTCTTTATGCCCTTGAAAATCAGTAGCTTCAATGTGTTCGATATATTGAACAACGGTGGTGGTGGTGGAGGTGTGGGCGAAGGTGTATACAGTGGAGGTGGAGGTGGAGGTAGAGTGGATGGATGATGTATCCACAGAAAACCCTGTCTTATCAATTGAACAACACTCCATGGCAAGGCATGTACTGGTCCCACATCGCCGCTTGAAGGAGGTACAATCAATGGGCTATATTCAGGACTTGATCTCTCTCAATATCTAAAGAGTTTTCCACTTTGCGTAGCTCCGAACATCAAGGACATGGCATAGCTCGTTCTTCACATAAAAACATCCTATTACAAGTATTCAAAGATCTTAAACACTTACCTTGTAGTCCCTTGAAAAGCCTTTGCTTCGCCTTCCTGTAGTTGACAGAGGTTTCTACTGCGAATTCTGTAACAAATCCTCCTAAAATTAAATCAATCTAGGGATCAACAGCCCCCACAATTTTGCCTTTAAAGGCTTCTAATCATCATACAAGTTCTAGAGTCCACACTATTGGTTCGTCAAGCCTCCATCTCCCTTGATCGCTTGCCAACTTAGCTAACCACTTGTATAATACGATCAGGAAGATGCAAAAGAAAATTTTGTATATCTCCATATAAAAATACCTATCCAACCACTACTCCTTTGAGAAGTGGTTATTCCTATTTTCCTCTGTCATGAATTCGTGAACTTTTCTATCCAGCCATTTTTCAATTTCTTTCTTCATCAGATTCTAGTGATGCGACATCACACATCTCCTTCAAGCAAATCCCGTTCCCGGCAATAGAACCATTTGTTGGCTTAGGGGATCTTGACCTGGGTTCAAAGTTAGTTGTGTCAACCAACAAAACCTACACTAATTGCCCTTTTGGAAAAAACCTGCATAGCGCAGACTGCAGTCTCACCTGAAGTAGTATGGGGGGACGCTGGAACTGAGTTTCCACATCCAAAGATCAGTGTGATGTCTTTTAGTGCCCTAGATTTGTGTTTGCATAGATCTATAAGCCCTTTAGGGCTCGATACTGCAACTATATCCCAATAACCTCTAGACCCTTATAAAGGTCTACGACTGGTCTTTGCGAACCCTTAAGAGTATATTCATCAACTTACATGCACCAGAAAACAATCCTAGATCATACCTCATGCATATCTACTTAAGTATTTAATAAACATAACAGTCTTTGTGAAATTACTTAACGTGCATTGCGTACAGTTATTAAGACTTATTCCATAGAGTTGAGCATTATTATATTAATTTTCATAAATAAATTATTCATCGACAACATAAATCATAAATATAAGTAAATAGCAATACACAAGATTTCTCTAGAAACAACTTCTTTATTGATTTTCAGTTCAGAATGCAGACTCAAAACTTCCCTGCACACTTAGTGGTAGGGGTCCGCACACTCATCTACGCACTCTACCTAGGCCTCTGCAGACTCAGCTGTAGAGAATTTCTCACTAATCCGACCCACTTCTCTATGCTAATACTTCTCTTCTATCGACCCATTACATCTCTCATTATCTTCTTTCCTTTCCTTAGGCTCACTAAGACAAACCTATTTATAGCATTTTACATACAATCCCATGGTCCGCAGACCATGGGTGGATCTAAAAACTAACTCAAAATTTACATAAACAAGGGGCTTAAACCCCTTTGACTCCTAACCATCTACGCTCTCCACATCCACAAACTACAAAGACTTTACATTACATACAAAAATTACATGAAAACTTGGGTTATTTTAACCCAAAAATTGACTCAAGGGACCCCATCCTAGCAGCGAATATCTTGAACACCACCAAGTCTATGTGAACATTCACAAGTCTAGCTTGTATCAGATTGCATGTAGGTATCCCGTGTTCCCATGCACGGACATGATACATTGGATTGTCTTGCAAACTGACCCCGAGATAATGGTATTGAGCAGTGTCAGTGGGACAGAGATTGCTACCTTCAAGGCATAGGACAATCAGTAGATGTACTGCTTTCCAAAGCCAGTGATCACCATGGAGACACCCTTTAGCATACCCAGTAGCCATGTCAACTCTAGGGATATCTTAAATAACTGGGTGAAGGAGCCAACCAAATTTAGGATAACACCCAATTAGATTTACAAGACGAAGATACTCCAGAAGGTGTATCAATACTTAGTCATCTTTTCATGTCACTTGTATGGCTAAGAGAGCATGGAGACCTTCCCTAAGAGTTGGACGATCATGTTGGAACAACTATATAGTGAAGGAAAATCATGCATCTGGTCCGACATGCTGGCTCACAAGCTGAAGGAATAGGTAATAGGAGCTCAACAACTACCCAAATTGCAGTAAGTAGAAATCTACATGTCCACCTACATCTTGGATGAAATATGTGCCAGTCAGCAATTCTTGTGCTTGAAATTGGCATGGACATAAACGGAAATATCTGTCAACACTTATTGTAAAATGTGTTCCGAAGGCAGCTTATATGGGGTCAACACACAGTTGTCAGACCATTTTTCACCCCGGTGTATAAGTTGATATTTTAGCAAGAACCACATTGCATGTCGAAGAAAACAATGGAGGCACTGATCGACATAGAGAATTGGTTTGACTCACTATTTGGCACCTTCATCTAGATGTACAGTGCAGAAAAGCCTCCGCATGTTTTGTTGAAGTTGGCATGGACAAGCTTGTCATGCAATAAATGTCATACCACATCTCAGCAAGATTGTCGGTTAGGATGCACCGGAAGAAGAAGGAACCTTGGCCCACTCTTCCATTGTGGATCGAGTTGTATGAGATATGTAATCTCAAGCATGTCAATGTTGAAACATAAGATTTCAAGAAATTTTCTTTTGACACCCGAAGCTTCAATTCGTATGACCCGTATTATTTTGTGAAGGATCACTACATGAGAGTATAGTTTCCATAGATCCACGGGGCATGTAATTGGGCTCAAGAAGAACCATGGATATATTGTAAGAGATTATCCAAGCCCAATGAATCAGTCAGCATCTCTGTGGAATGGTTAGTGAAGTAGAATCTAGGAGAGCACTAGTAGAAATAGTAGTAGAGGTAAATAGATTGATGCACGGCAAAGGAAAAATAAATACTGTCGATAGTGCATAGGTAGAACAAAGTTGCAAGTTTATATCAGACCCACATGTGGAGAAAGCATCTTTAGAAATAGAGGTGAAGAGGCAACAATGTGACAAGAGGACCACACAAAGGAAGAGAAAGAAACAAAGGATGGAGGAAATAGTGAAGGAGTTGCAAGACTCGAAGGAGCAACTCCAAAAAGAACAAGAGTTGTGTATATAGGAGAAGGAAGTGCAGAAGGGACAGGTAAAGAAGGGGGTGAAACATGTACAGATAGATGAAACTACACTCATACAAGTACTAGACTCATCCGAACAGCTTCCACAAAGTTGACAAGGTGAGAAGTTGTAGAAGTAGGTCTTCACTCAAGAGATTGAATGAGCATGTGAGCAGATGGATATGATGGAGCAGCTAAAGTTAGAGAAATACATTGACCTCATGCCTTGCCACCAAGAGGTCGACCCACTGCCCTCACTAGATCCAGAAGCAAAGCAGGTCCCAAGTGACCAAGGAGACACTAAGATCCTTGCAGACAATACAGAAGAAGATATGCACAACATATCATTCAACGAGTCACAACATAGAGTTGTGAAATCATGTAGAGTGTCTAATCTACATGACCACACATCTCCTATGCAGTTTGAGGAATGAGTGATCGAATCTAACGTGCTCAAGCATCCATCACCATTGGCCAATGCTACAAGAGCATATGCCAAAGCCACTAGCTTGAGTGTTTGCTTTTTGATAGCAGAGAATGAGTGAATGGCTAAGGAGTTATAGATGGCCAAGCAAGGAGGGGAACTAATTACAGCATCCATTTGAGTAGAGTTGATGAAGGCGATATTGGATGAAGTATTGTCACTTGAGATAGTCATGCAAACATTGTATTCTAAGTTCGGTACTGTTATAGACATATTTGGGCACATCAACCTCAAACTTATATGTCGATGTATTAGGGCTCATCAACCCCTAAAAGAGTTGTTTCATACTCTAAAGGAACATAGTCATCAAAATACATCATTCCCCAAAAGTTCCATCTGAGAAACCCTCTAGAAATTGCCTAAATTGAACCATGCTAACTGCTCCACTGGCAAAGTGCAATGCATACTGAGTGGTGCACTTCCAGGGTGCGGTGAATACTATTTATGCCTTATACAGGGTGCCATGGGCGAGGATGGACAAATGTTCGAGACATTTCTCAATTGGTTGTTCATGGAATCTTCTAGAAACTTCTCCTGTGCCACTTGCCTCTCTGAATTTTCCCAAGGATGAATAAGGGATCTAGGAAATCATCTCCAATCCCTTCTCTTGTGGAACTAATTGTAACAAGTTGAATGACACTAATCAGAGCCCATAGATGACTCACACCCTTGCAAACATCTATAAATGGATCCCTCATCCAAGAGATCTAGAGGCTAGCATATTGTGAATTACAAGGAAGTGTTGATAGTTTGTAATTGAGGAAAGAAAATTATATTCTTTTTGGTGTGATCTTACTATTTCATGAGGTGAAGAAGGATTGAAGCTGGGAGGATGATGCCGAATCAGACAATTGGGTTGTAATTCCCCTTTCTATTAATAAAGCTCTTCAATCTTTCTCCCATCTGATTGTGCAATTGTGAACGTTATCATTTGTGAATACTATCATTTGTTCATTATATATACGATTCTGTAATGTTTATGTTGTAATAGATCACGATGCTTTGATGGTTCTCTGTTATTGTACTTATGCAAGTACTCTTCGAGTGTGGTAAGTACAGGGAGGAGTTGTGGGATCTCCCAAAGGGGAGAGAGATCAAGCAAAGAATCAAGTGGAAGTTCTAGGTTGGTTCTATTATCTTTCTTTTATCTGTTACACATAGAAGAAATCATTGAATTGCTTTAAATTTTTGTTTCTAGGGTAGTTGCGAGACCTAGAGGGCTAGCATTCTTTAGGAATACTAGTTTTCGCATAAACAAATTGGAGACTCTGCTGGGGAAGTGAACAGATGTTTATCTGTTGTTATAGTTTATATTATGTTCAATTTGATAAACTATAGACAAAGTCTGAAGTCATCTAGGTAGCCTTCGAACTACTCTTGCTCTGTAATTGCGTAGTAGATGAATGTTGCTTCAGTCAATCTCTGGTTTAGTTTATGAATTAAACATTTGACTTGCAAGCACATCTGGATGCCCTTTTGGTAGCTCAGTAACCTCTCAAAACATTCCATCATACTTTTCTTATCATTGTTCATCAAAACCCAGCTTAATTCATTGATAACAACTCCACATTTGAGCCAAAACCCATTTCATTTGCGCTCCATGGACCATCGCATTGTCTTCCACTGTGACTCAGTATGCATAGCACCTCCCGATTGTAGTAAGTGTGATGAATATGAATTTCTGTGAAGCCTAGGTGCGATGATTGAATGAACTCTTTTTCCATCTAGAAATTGAGGGTTTTTTACCTTGTTTTCAGTTTTGTTTGGTTGTTTTTCTGCATATGAAGAGTGCCTCTTTACTGAATCTTACTTGAATCACTTAGATCAACCTCGATTACATTAAGATTAGTGAATTTTTTTGTATTTTTTCCTCATTTTCAATCTTGTGTCAAAAGTTGTTTTAGTCAATTTGTAGCTTTGATACAAAAAATGTCGTAATTATCGTTTTGTGTCAAAAAGAGAAGTGTCGTAAATTCTCCCTTCCCTTGATAATCGATTAAAATTTTCTTCATGCATTTGATTTGATTTGTTTATATTCAAAGTGTTGAAATCGTTTTCATTCAAAATTGAAAGTGTCATTTTGAGTCTTCCTTTCCCTTTTGAAGAAGAAATTGTTGAAAATGTCATTTTGAGTGAAATATTTCAGATCTTTGCTGCATTTAGTTTTCTTTTTTGCATCTTTCACCTTAAGGAAAGTGAAAACAAATACATGCATTTGCATTTAGAATTTTTTTATTTGTGTGTGAAAAGATGATTTAGGGAAATGCACTAGTGTGTTCTCTTTGCTCTTTGCTTAAAAGCATTGTTATCTTCTTTCCCTAGTAGCTAGGATTTTCATTGCTCAAATAAACAAAGATTGTTTATCATTGTAGATTGCATCTTAGGAATTTCACATCATCATCACGCGGTGAGCCATTGAAAGACAAACTCTAAACAAGATCAACTTTAAAATGAATTTCAATAAAACCTAACAATGCTTTGGAACTTAACGCAAAATATTTAGAGGTCTAGGCTAGTGATGTGTTCCGACGTCATTAAAACCAGTGGATATCATTTTTCATTGAAGGTTGGGTGATTCCTCCTCCTTGATATGACAAGTGCTAGTGCATACTTGTGCTCCCTGTACCATCGTGTATATATTGGGAGACCACAATAGGCTTAAATCCTTTATCCATAGGAAATTGAGTCTGTCGCCTTATTGATCGCAATGCACTTAACACAACATTCGGGAAGATTGGTAATTTATTTTTAATTTATCACCAAGGTGTCTATTGCGGATTTGCGATTGGTTTGGCAATCCCTCTATCTAGATTTTTGAGAGTAGTCGCTTTCTTTCCTTTTCGACTCTCTAAAAGAAAAGGTCCATATGAGCACTTTTCCTTTCAGGCTCATTAAAAATAGAAGGAGACTAGAGCCATCTTTAGCTTTTTCTCGACTCTTAAAAACTAAAAAAGAAAAGTTGTATCCAAGTGTCATTAAAATGAATTGAATTTGGAATAACATCATTTTCCCCTTAATTTTGAGTTGATCAAATAATCCAAAATCATGGAAGAAAGTCAATCAAAACCTTGTTATTCGCGAAGACTAGCGAGTCAACCGTCTTTGCCTCCAGAAGCGAAGCCAATCCAAACAAAGCAGTCTCATTTAAATGAGTCCAGTTCATTTATTTTATTTGAAACTTTTGTTTCAACATCGTTAAAGACTCCAATTACTTTGATTATTTATGGTACATCTGCCTTCAGAGAGGGAGTTCTGCAGTTACAAGAGCACATTAGAACTAATCCTAGTGTAACGGTAGACACTTCTCTACCTGAAAAAACTCCATCTTGAGTTGATCCAGAACCCATATCAGTTCAAACCGAGGCTACATTTGAACCAGTAGTTGTTCTAGAACCTCCTTTTGAGACTGAATTTCATTTACCTAAACATCTATACATTGAGTTTCAGTATTCAGAAGGTGTGACCCCTCCAGTATCTGTCACTACAGAAGCTATTCCTTCTTCAACTCCAAAAATATTTTACAGACCTGATGGTCTACCTCTTCCATCTGGTCTGATTGTTATAAAGGAGATAGTAGAGGATCCCCCATCTAGTACCCCGTTTCATTTTGGAACTGCAATTCATTTGTATCCTTCTGCTCCTGAGTTTGGTTCTTTTAATCCTCCTTTGTCGCAAGTTCCTCTCGAATCACTTGGAGAGCTTTTGGATAGACTAAACATGTCTAAGCAACCATCAACATCTAGGAATGTGTCATATGATGCAGCTACAACGAAACCTTCTGTTGTTGTTCCTACAATGTTTTCTGGTACACCTGAGTCATATTTATATGGTACACCATCTATTACAGCTGGTTGTCAATCACTAGCTGGAGTCCACTCAGGGGCTGCTTTGGCACCTTGGTCTACTCCTATTTATTCATCCAAAGTCCCATCTGGTCTTTATTATGTTGAAACTCAGCAATTTGATCCTGCATGCCAGTATCGGTTTGGGTAAACCGGTTTTCAAAGATCGATATATCTTTTAAACACTGGATTGCCACCATATGGAGAGCAGTATGCCTTTTCACTTTTTCCTCTTAGGGAAAAACCATATGAGAGTTTCTAAAAATATTCAGGTCAAAATGGAATTACATCTAGTGGTTGGATACCAATACTACCAGAACAACCAAGAGTTGTATATCCAACGCAACCAATCCGACCTGTGTCGAATAATCCCACTACATCTGCTATTACGACTATGTCGCAAACACAAGCACAGCCTATTGTGTCTCAACCTCAACCTGCTCCTTCTTCCTTGCAACCTCAAGTTTCGAGGAAGAAGACTCAAGTCTCTTAGGTTGTGATACAATAGCCACTTGTCTCTACAGCTCAACAAAAACATCGGATTAGTGCTTCTTTATCTGGAATGACTCAGGCACCAATGGGTATTGTCAATCCGCAACTTGGTCAATCTTCCAGTATTGGGCAACAACAAATGGTCCAACAATTGTGGCTAGCATAATACCAACAACCACAATTCCAACAAATCAAACCTTAGTTTGGACTTGGTTTACAAGCTCAAACTGGATTTGGTCAATATCAAGCCTACCAAGGACCTGGGAAACAAGGCTTTGTAGGTTATGGATAGCCGCATTTTCAAACCGGTTATCAACAACCACTCTATATTGGTTATGTCCAACAACCTTGTCAAGGTTGCCAGTAACAGATGCCTTATGTTGGTATGCAAAGACGTACTGCTCAGGCGATTCCATCTTATCTTGGGTATGCTCCACCTAACTTGAATAAACAATTGCCTTTTGTAGAAACTCTAGAATTACCAGATTTGAACTGGCTAACGAATGATTCAATTGCATACGCCCTTTGGTGGTTGGTGATTCCTCATAAAATCCCCTCTGATATTCCTAAGTTCAATGGAAATCCAGGTGAAGATCCATCGAATCATGTAATGACTTTTCATTTTTGGTGCTCATCTAACACTCTGAATGATGATTCGATTAGACATCACCTTTTTTGGTGAACACTTACTGGTCCACTAGTGAAATTGTATATTGAACTTCCTAGAGCTTCGTTTGATAAATTCACCATCCTTGCCACTACTTTTCTAACCCACTTTTAGTTACCCATCAGGTACGAAACTGGAACAAAAAAGCTTACCAATTTTAAACAGACCACGTCTACTCACATATCTGATCATATTCATGAGTGGCGACGTTGTCGTTGAATGGTAAAGACATATGTTCCTAATCAGCTTTTAGTTGAGTGGTTTATTAAGTCCTTATTGCCATATATCACTGAGGACATGGTGAAAGGAGGAGTTGTCACTAAAGAGAAAGTCATTGCTCGTGCCCAATATTTAGATTTGATCTATACACAATCTGGAACACTCCACGACAAAATTCCTGACGCTCCTAGACTAGCTTTTTCCATTCCTCCTCCTCCTAAATCAAGTAGGGACTCTCATGCTTGTGACGGTGTGATCGGTTCCTCAAGCACGCAAACCACAAGAGGTCCATCTGGTCAAGCTCTTGATGTTTCTAGTCAAAATACAAATGAAAATTCTCTTGCCTCGGAGATTAATGTCATGTCATATGACAAAGGAAAAAATCCAAAGCAACTAGGGGTAAGAAGAAAGGGAAAAACAATAAGAAGAAACAAGAGAAATCCACTCCTGAAAAATCATCTGAAAACCCTACCATGGCAAGAAAACCTCCTCATTATCCATGTTTGATCTGTAACAAGGAGAATTTTACGAGAGATTTTCCACATAGATCTAAAGGTTTCAAAACTTTTAAGGGCTTTGAATACCTCAACGGTGTTGACTGATCCGTTTTCGAACCCAAAAACTCATATGGTTGCTACTAATAATGCTTCCACATCCCAAGTGCTAATGCTATCCATTGCAAACAAGAAAAATGATGTTTTGGTATGGACAAGGAGTAAATATTATGGGAATCCATTGTCGTCAAACAACCAGGCTACTAATCAACCTAGTGGTTTGACAATGACTTCGCCAAAAGTTGTTCCACCCATTATTCTTGAATTAACTATAAAGCCACCAAAGGGAGTTATACATAAATTGACATTTAATCGTCATGCTCAAGCTACTCAGAATTATAATATAGTGGAGGATCTATCTCAATTGCCATCCACTATGTTGACACTTGAGGTATTGCAAAATTGTCCCTCCCAAAAGTAGGATTTGTTATCAGCGATAGGTGGGATCGATCTAACAAATTCCAATCTTTTGGTCTTCAATCATATTGGATATACACCACAGTTACCGGCCCAACTCGCTTTCCTTATACAAGTAAAAGCCCTTAATAAAAATGTTCATTGAACTATCAATGATGAGGAGGCATCTACCTGTATTATGTCAATGAGTTGCTCGCACATTTTTGGTTCACCACCCTTGTCACAATCACCAACAACACTAAAGGCATTCAGTGGAAGAACGTACACTCGATATGGTATTTTAGGTGGCTTGCAAGTTGAACTAGGGGGCAAGACAATAGATATTAAAGTCGAGGTCATTGATGGACTCCTTAACTACAATATTTTACTAGGAATGCCCTCGGTTTATGCTGTGGTTGCCGTTGTGTCTACATATTTTACAAATATTGCATTTCCCTTCCAAGGTGGAATCACAAACATTGACTAGCTAGCCTATTTCGCTAATAGTTCACAAGCTACTGGAAGCATTTCGTTGATCCATGGAAGTTTACAATTGCTTCAAAATGTTGGAGTAGGTCTCATAAAAGACCCTTCCTTAATGGGTACTTTTGCCCTCCCATGTCCATCTAGTTTCGCGGAAGTGGCCACAGTGGAAACTTGTCACATGATCTCTTCTACATCATCTGAGTTTAAGAAGAGTTCTGACTATTTTGAAAGTGACGATCATCGTGAGGAGTTGCCGCCAACCCCCATCGAATCTTTGTAGCAGTCATTTTTTTGGTCTTGTGCAACAAATTTGAGTTCGCACTGAACAAGTGTTTGGGTAGATAGGTCTTTAGAATATGGTACCTCTTCTGATCCTTGGTCTCATATACATTCAAAAAACGAAGGAATCATCCAACCAATGATGATAGGAGAGACGATGTGGGAAGATTATCATCATAACTCCCACCTTCGAGATGACAATGAAAAATAATGAAATGACCTCAATCACCCTTCAATTATTGATTTTTTATTAAATTCTCTAAATGTAGTAGATTTTGACTGAAATCTGTCTAACATTGAAGAAACTATCACTATTAATATTTTGACCAAACCTAATATTGTAGAGAATATTCACGTCAGTAAATCTTGTTCTCCATTAGAACTAGATAACTAATGTGCTTTTTTTCGCGAATTCAGAGATGTCTTTGCATGGTCATATGAAGAAATGCTAGGCATTGCCTCGAGAATTGTTGAACATGAAATCAAGATTTATCCAGATGTCAAACTAGTACGAAAATGGCTTCGACCTTTTCATCCAAAGAAAGCCACTACCATTAATGCAGAGGTTGAAAAACTTTTGTGTGTTGGCTTCATTTACCCTGTACCTCTCACTGGTTGCGTATCGAATATTGTTCCTATGATGAAAAAACAAGGAACAATAAGAATGTGTGTCGATTATAGGGATGTAAATCAAATATGTCCAAAAGACAACTATCCTACACCCTTAATTGACTAGATTAATTATGAATGTGCCAAATGCGAAATCTTTTCATTCATGGATGGATTTTCTGGATATAATCAAATCAATATCCGCCCACACGACCAGTCGAAAACTGCATTTATATGTCCATGGGGTACATTCGCATATCATAAATTACTTTTTGGTTTGAAGAACACAGGGGAAACATTTCAAAGGGCAATGAATTATGCCTTCCATGACATCAAAAACATAGTTCAACCATATCTTAACGATTTGTGTGCTCATTCATGAAAGCGGACTGATCATCCGCAACATTTGAGAGCCATATTTTTATGTTGCTGACACTACAAGACACGACTCAATCTACACGAATGTTTGTTTTGTGTTGGTTCTGGTCGACTGCTTGGTTTTTTGGTTTCTAAGGATGGAATTTGACTTGACCCATTAAAGGTTCAGGCAATTCTTGACTTGCCTCCACCTTCAAATTTGCTTCAAATTCAGAGTCTCCAAGGGAAAGCTAATTTTCTGAGGAGGTTCATTCTAGATTATGCTGAACTCGCTAAAGGTTATACACGTCTTTTGAAGAAAGGGGTACCCTTCCATTGGGATTAGGTTGCACAAGGTTCCTTTGATGCTCTCAAAGATTCCCTAATAAAATCATCATTAATGTATGCTCCTGACTATCAAAAGACTTGAACATGTATCTCGTCGAGCTACAGATACAACCATCGATATGGTTTTATTGCAAGATGACGGAATTGAACATCTTATATATTATTTAATTCATAATCTTAATGATACAGAAAGCAAGTACTCTTATGTTGAAAATTTGGCTTTAGCAACCATTCAAGCAGTACAGAGATTTCAACACTATATACTCCTTCGCAAAACTACCATTGTGTCAGATTGCAACCCTATGACATACATTTTTTCACGTCAATTGCTGGGGGGAAAAATATTCCAAATGGATAGTCATCTTGTTGGAGTTTGATTTGGAATTCATCAAATCCAAATCAAAGAATTCTCTTGTCTTTGCAGAGTTACTTTGCAACCTTCCCTCATCCTCCAACGATTTAACATCAAAAGCATCAATCGTGGATGAGACTCTATTTCTGATATCCTCAAGTGATCCATAGTATGGGGATATACTGATCTATCTCCAGACCCAAACTTTTAGGCCTAACACCTCTCGCTCTGTACAGTGATGTACTTGATACTAAGCCAAAGATTATCTGATTCTTGGTGATACACTTGATCGCTGTGGTGTTGATACAGTTTTACGAAGGTGCCTCACGCACGAGGAGGAAATTAAAGCTTTGAATGATTGTCATTCAGGTGCTTGTGGGGAGCATCTATCTGATTACGCTACTGCACAAAAGATCTTACGAGCTGGTTACTTCTGGCCCACCATATTCAAAGATTACATAATTGCAGTCAGAAGTTGTCATGCTTGTCAGATTTTTGATCACAAAACTAGATTACCACCTACACCACTACATCCAGTCATTGTTGTTGGCCCATTCGCTAAATGGGGCATTGATTTCATGACATGTAACCCCACCTCGGCCGGGGGACATGGGTATATTATAGTTGTTGTCAATTATTTTTCAAAATGGACCGAGGCAATGCCTACATTGAACAACAATGGCGAAACGGTTGCACTCTTTTTTTCAATCATGTAGTTTCTAGATTCGATGTCCCATAGGCTATAATCACAGATCATGGGTTACATTTTTGCAATCACATGATGATTGAATTAACTACCAAATCAGGACTGTCCCACGATAGTTCTACTCCATACTATCTGCAGGCTAACAGAAAAGTTGAGGCAATCAACAAAGTTCTTAAGTGCATGTTGCAAAGAATGATAGGAGTCCATAAACGGAATTGGAATTTAATCCTGTACTTAGCTTTGTCGGCATATAGGACTTCGGTGATAAATGCAACCGGATTTACGCCCTTTCAGTTGGTGTATGGTTTGGAAGCAGTCTTACCAATGTAGTGCGAAATCTCATTCCTCAAGCTTGCAATCGATCTGCTTCCTGAAACTTCTGAAGAAGAGGCTCGTTTCTTGGAATTAATCCATCTAGATGAAACCTACTGTGATGCCGCATTGGCTAGTGAATCATATGAAAAATGCATCAAGGCACAATATGACAAAAATGCTAAGCCTCGTGTCTTCTTAGAAGGTGACCTAGTCTTGCTTTACGATCAAGATTCTGACAAGTTAGGAGCAGGTAAATTTGAACCATTATGGATGGGCCCTTGCATTGTTAAACGTGTATTGACAAAAGGAGCCTATGAGCTAGTCGATTATGATGGGATTCCACTGTCGCAGCCCGAAAGAATTTGTATCTTAAACGTTACTATGCTTGATTAAGTGTAGTAAACTCATTGTACATATGCTTTCATTGCATTTTTGAGTGTTTTCTTTTAGAGTTTCCATTTTGGTTAGGTAATCCACTTCACATTTGTTGCAGATGTCAGACTTTTTGGAACCATTTGTTGGGTATGCAAGCAGAGCTAGTCATGGTACGCAAAACCTATCTTTTGTTGCCTGGGCCATCTTCGCTCCAAGCGGTGAGTTATTGAGTTTCATGGGGATATGTATTGGTCGATCGACGAACAACATCACTGAGTATAGCGCGTTGATTGAACTTCTCTCTGATGCCATTTCACATGGCATATGTCGATTCATTGTTGGGCTAGATTCACAACTCGTCATTCTACAACTTACTAGTGTTTATTCCATTCAGAGCCCAACTATTTATCGCATGTTCCTAAGAGTTAGGATTTTGGAAAGACATTTTGATTCCATTCAATATCAACACATTTCCAGAAACTTAAACACATTGACTGATTCATTAGAAAACTATGTGTTAAATAGACATTTGTAGCTTTTGTAAAGAAAGAATTTCACATCAAAATTTGCATTAGGATTTCATCACTTAGCCAAAATAAAACTCCAAAAATAAAAAATAGATAGTTGTTTATAGTTTTCACAAAATGTTTTGTGTCTAAGACAAAATTGGTCATCTGACCAAGAAACTCAAAATGAATGTAGGAAAACATCCTATACTAGTGATGTTGGTGATAACATGTCACCGCCTGTGCTATCATGCGCAGGAGCCTAGTCCAACGACTCGGTACACCAGTAGTATGGCATTGTAACCTCAAAGGTAACTCATCGGTCTTGACATCCTAAATGTTGACAGTGAGGCCCTTGATCTGATATTGTAGCACTGCCAGGGTCTCCGATATATCCAGATCCTGAAGGACAGCCCTCCCTACAGCCTCTCTTGCTGGAGCATCATCTGCTTCCTGTGGGCGTGCCACTGGTCGCACTAGTCCAATATTTGCACACACATATGAGTTTTTTTATTCTTGGTAACATCAAAAACACAAAAACATTATAAAATAAAAAAAACATAGATGTGATCAAATCATTTTACCTATAGTACTCCATTGTTCACCAACTGGTAATGCCAAATCCGGATCGCCTCAGAAATCCATCCCGACATATGGATACTGCGCAAACACCATCTCCTGGTGGTTGAACCACTCAAAAAAGGCATCTGAGAAGGTGATCTGTGACTAGCCGGCATGTCTAGCCATAAGGTCCACCCATCTCTACATTCGTGGTTCCCTCGGTGCGGACAATCCCAGTGAAATGTTTTGAGGTTGCATCATTGGAATTGTTTCCAAAGCAAAGGCAGTCAATATGGATCCATAACCAAATTTCTTGGTACTTCCATTCTTTACTTTGGACAGTTTTTCTTTTATGACAGGAAGTATCGCCTCACACCAATTGAACACCTTCGGTTTTAGGAATTCCAAGGCATACTGCATGTAGGATCTGTTCGCTAAATGTAAGGTCGTGCTGCCAGCCAATCTAGAAAATATAAAAAGAATGGTCCTCAAAGGTCGATTAGTAACATCCCAGATATTAATCTTACCATCTCTACTGGATTGAGATACATCCCTGTAGAACTGACAAATGTAATATTTCACAGATTCGCCACCACGAGCAAACCCTGATAACGAAATAGGGGCACCACGCCTCGATAAACCCATCAAAAATAAATATTCTCGACCATGAAAGGAATAGATTTACCTCTGATCTAGAATACTTGATCAATAGGATCCCAAGCATTGAGAAGATACTACAAGAAATTGATCTGTTGCCTCATGCTGAATATGCGGAAAAACTTCAGTAAACCACAGTTTCGTAATGCATCCACTATGCCATTATCATGTAAAGAAATCATATCCTACTCTTCATGTTCTTGTTCATGCCATGTAACAACCATCTTGACCCAACAAATATTTGAAATGCAAACAATAGATGAGTTAGGATCAAATTTTGAGCAAAAATAGGTAAATATTTGATGAAAAACACAGTATAAAGTTGCCTTTCTACGCCCATCGCACCCTTCCTTTGAGCAAGGTGAGATGCATATTGATTGGCCTATTGGAAACTTAGTATGCATCACACCTTTCAATACAAGCTAGGTGCGATGATTGGGGAACAAAATCTTTAAACCCGAGGGACCCAGAAAAGTGAAAAAAACTTGCCTAGAATTGAGAAAAGAGAAAATGAAAATGAAAAGCTTGAGAATAGCTCCTACCTAGTCGTGAAAACACAAAGAATGGTCCATAGGATCTCCCATAATCGACTGGTGAAATTTGAGGGGGAAAATCACTTCAGAGCTCCAAAATCCCAAATTTGAAATGAAATGTTAAAACTACTTTTTATGTTTACTATTCATGTACTTCAAAGTGAAATGTTAGTTTTAGCTAATTTTTCATCCATATATATGTATTTCTAATCAATTTGATGAAGTTTTGAGTAGGGTGAATGACCGATGAAAGAATTTGATGTGCTAAACAGTGAATTGAACATCTTTGACCACCAAGCAAACATTTTTGTCTTCTTTTCGAGCATTGATTCAAAAATGAAAAGAAAACTATAGAGTCCTCTTTAAACCCTTTTAAAACTCCTTAAACATGAAAATATCATCGAGTGCTTGTCTTTTCCAGCTCGTTAAAGTATTGGAAATGTCATCCCTCCTGTATTATTTATCCTTTTTCGGACCTGAGGAATTACTTTATGAAAAAGAACTTATGGAGTTTTCTTTTCGTCCCTTTTCTAACTCTCTAAACATGAAAAGGAACAAGTTACCCTTGTCATTAAACTCATTAAACCATAGCAACAAACTTTTCCATCTATACGAGACCGAGTTTCATTGTCACTAGAATCATTAAAATATAAATAGCGACAGGTTTGCTCGAAGGGAGAATTATAGAACAAGCATATGTTATCCTCCTCAAGCTTGACCAAAAATAAAGAGGTACTGGTCAGCAATGACTAGGGAAAACAGGAAGAAACCTGAAGAAATAATGGGAGCAATTCACTCTTGAACATCACACTTTCACTTCATCTCCATTATTGAGTTGGGTTGGGTTATTCCATTCACCAGTCATCACACCATTGGTCTTTCATACCATCCATCCTTTGGGGTTAACAATACCAATTCATCTCAGTGTCACCAACATGTTCAAGAGAAGTCATTTAGTTGATAAATCACCATCTAGTTAATGTCACATACATTGCAATACCTCTAACCTTCATTTTTTCATGACCGTCATTCCTGAATCTTGTGTCGTCAGTTCATATTTCACCTCCAAAAATCATTTGCTTCATTTCGTGTCGTAGATGTGGAATACATCAAGGCCCTCCTATGATAATTCACTTCTTGTCGACATCAACTCATTATCCAAGAAGTTGACATAGAAACAACCCTTTCATCGCTTTGAAGCTTGCATACATCAATGGCAAGTTTCTCACTTTCGGTGGCAGGTTAACATCAATGGCCTTCGACCAAAAGATTTTGCATGGTGTTCGACATCGGATCATGTATTCACACCACGTGAATTGTTTCGTAGTACCTTGAGGATCATTATCATTATCGGTGATTCCTCCGACGTTTGTTAATAGCTCACATCATTAGCTGGTAATCAGGCAATGTCTTTCCATGTTCGACTTCAGAACATCACTTCACATGGATTGACTTGTACATCGAGCGAAGATTGAACGAGTTTGAAGACCCCGGATCTAGTTTCATCCATCCAGGATTCAATATATTCAGGGATATAAAAACATCAAATGTACAAAAGCTCTACATAGATGGTGATCCTAATCATGGATTGTGACTCTATATCTGTAGAATCATGAGTCTGTATCTGCAGACAACTATCTGATCTATGTACATGAAATGAAATTTATAAAGCTGAGCATGGGAATGCCTCCCTTAGCTAGATCATGAAAATCATATTATGATGTTGTATTGTATTGTAACTTATGCAAGTCACCTTCCAGTTCGAAACGTTGGATCCTCATGATAAAGCATTTCACCCGACATGAATATTTATGACATCATGCTTTAGGGGGCAACTATTATAGACATATTTGGGCACATCAACCCCAAACATATATGTTGATGTATTAGGGCACATCAAACCCTAAAATATTTGTTTCATACTCTAAAGGAACATAGTCATCTGAATACATCATTCCCCAAAAGTTCCATCCGAGAAACCATCTAGAAATTGCCTAAATTGAACCATACTGACTACTCCACTGCTAAAGTGTGATGCATACTGAGTGGTACATTGCTAGGGTGTGATGCATACTATTTAGGCCTACTATGGGGTATGACGGGCGAGGATGGACAAATGTCTGAGCCATTTATCAGTCAGTTGTTCATGGAATCTTCTAGAAACTTCTCCTGTGTCACTTACCTCTCTGAACTCTCCCAAGGATGAATAAGGGATCTACAATCATCTCCAATCCCCTCTCTTGTGGAACCAATTGTAACAAGTGGAATGACACTAATAAAACCCCATAAATGACTCACACCCTTGCAAACATCTATAAATGGATCCCTCATACAAGAGATCTAGAGGCTGGAATATTGTGAATTGCAAGGAAGTGCTTATAGTTTGTAATTGAGGAAAGAGCATTGTATTCTTGTTGGTGTGATCTTGCTATTTCATGAGGTAAAGAAGGATTGAAGCTGGGAGGATGATGCTGGATCAGACAACTAGGTTGTAATCCTCCCTTCTATTAATAAAGCTCTTCAATTTTTCACCCATATGATTGTGCAATTGTGAATGTGATCATTTGTGAATACTATCATTTTCTCATTATATATCTAATTTTGTAATGTTTATGTTGTAATAGATCATGATGCTTTGAAGGTTCTTTGTTTTTGTACTTGTGCAGGTACTCTCCAAGCATGTTAAGTATGGGGAGGAGTTGTGGGATCTGCCAAAGGGGAGAGAGATCAAGCAAGGGATCAAGCAGAAGTTCCAGGTTGGTTCTATTATCTTTCTCTTATCTGTTACACATAAAAGAAATCGTTGAATTGCTTTAAACCTTTGTTTCTAGGGTAGCATCTAGACCTAGAGGGCTAGCATTCTTTAGGAATACTAGTTTTCCTAGAAATAGGTACCGTGCATAAGGCGGTGGTCCACCTCAACGGTTGGAAGCAGCGATGTGCTAGGAGAGAACATATCTTGTCAAAATTGCATACTATTATCAATCACATGCAAACATGGGCAATGAGATACAAGGGTGCCCCATTACTCTTGCCCAAGATGATGAAATCGATAGCAGTTGAGGTGAAGGCACATATCTGGACTCAGATCTGGAACTATGAAGAAATCTCACAGCTCATCACTATTTTGAAGGCTTCCCATGCATAGGTATTCAGAAGCATGGATGTTGTTTTGCATGCACATGTGATCCCATATATTGGGATACTTATCGAGGCAAAGAAAGAGGCACAAGTTTGATCAGAGCTTGACTCATACTTTGATGATTTGATGCGCCTAGACACCAATGCAGACTTGGCGATCAATGCAGACACCATACAACAGTTTGTCATTCATCTAACCACACTCAAGCCAATGATGCAGATGTTATTAGATGAGTTGGAAAAATGAGCTAGATCAGTGTACTCAAATGCAATAGAGGCAAGAGTTCATTTCCAAAAAGATGTCATCAGAGAGTACACAGACACCATCGCAGACTACCGAGCTTGGAATCAGTTCACCACCATCCACCATCATGAGGATGTCAAAGAGCTGGTATTCCCATAGTTGTTTGGGTCATAGTGATGTCTTGCATGGCTTGCTAAAGCCTATTTTTGTCTCACATGGCTACATGTACAGATTGTATGTAACATCTTGCCAAGTGGAAGTTCAAGTCTCGATAGTTGAATGTAAAAATCATAGAGTAGTTGAAGAGTCATGAGGGTAGATGAACAATCAAAAAGGGGAATGTCAAGGGTCACTCCACCCTTTTGCTATATATAGTCCCTCATAACTCAGTGTATAGGTTTTTGGTTAGCCAAGATACCGAAAGGAGCGTGTTAGAGAAAGCTTGGAGAGTATTGTACCGAGCCTTGGCTTCTCCATAGTGCATAGCTAATACATCTCTTTGGAGGAGCAGGCGATAATGACTGTAACATATTGTTATCAGGACTAGTGATTGGGAATGGTTGTAATGTATGACTGGAACTTTCACTTCTTAATATAACATAGCTAGCATATTTCATGCATATATTGTTATTGTATTTCATCCATCTTGTTTACTCTAATGATATATGTATTTGTTTTCTTACGTGTGCACATATGGACTCTTTTTATATAAGTATGTATCAATCTTATTGAGATGTGTTGTGGTTTAACCATCGCTTTGGATTGCTAGCTTACTTTCTTTCCAGTTTGTGATGCATCTTCTCTCATGTGTTCTCTTCCAAGTTGTGTGCTTCAACGGGTTTCCAAGGGGTGCACTCACCCTCACTTTCTATATGTTAGAATCATTCATGCAACTTCATTGGCTTGATGCGCATGTCAAACCATTGCAACCAACGGGGACATCTTAATACCTTTTGAGTGCAACCATGTTAAGTGATACCATATGACCTACTAGTAGGAATCCTACACCAAACGATCTAAGGTCTAGTTGTGACTTCTTACCTGTGAGATCCCCTGACATGTTGGAGGGCCAGATGACAAGATGTGTCCTCTCATCCTATTTTAAATATTCACATATCCATCATGGATTTTATCACACTCATCCCTCCGTGATGTTTTTCGCATTCCGAACCTCTCAACATCACGAGGGAGTTTTCCAATCTATTGTTCAAATTGATGTATGATGGTGAAGGCGATGTAGCCTGGCTTGAGTACATAGAAGACTTCTATGAATTCCTCGATGATGCAAACGAGTTTTATGTAGAAGAGGCAATGTGCACTCAGTTGAGTAGTTCCTTGATCTCATTGAATCTACTTTCCATAATTTTGATCCAAAACCTCTTGACCAAAAACTATTACAACAATGGAAGGCCCCGCATGAATTGCCTATGGAATTTTGGGACCAGTTTCGTGTCTTGTAGTTTCAAGCTACAAAAAGTCAGATAAAATTCCAATATCTCATTGACATATTTAAGTACTGTATTATCAAATCTGTTAATCCTAAGAGAAAGTTCAAGTCGAAGCCCTACTCAGCATACTTCAGGGATGGAGCTGCCAATCACACATGAACACAGTCACTATAACAAGTGACTGTCCATCGTCCCCTCATCAAACAAATCCATCACCACAAAGTGATGTGGGAGAATAGACACACGCATCCATTCAACTATCACATCCTCCCAACACCACTTCTCTCATTTTTTGTGCAGACTTGGTTGCGAATGCCATGGGTTGTCGCATGTATTTCATACCTCAACCTCCATCTTCATATTGTGATGATCCTCTGGATTGCACTATTTTGTGTTCTTCCATTTCGGACTCTACACTTGTTGTGAACGAGGATCAATATATGGACAGAGTTGGTGTTGGGCAACCAACCTCAGTTTTTATTCATCAAGAGTATGTCTAGGAGCTTGAGCATCAATCTTCGGCAAAGGATGACTCCCTTCTATCCGAGTCTCCTTCACGTTTTCTTGACATCTTTGGTGATTTTTCCATCCCTAACTTCACATGGGTATATTTGTCTACATATGCACCCATTTTTTATCATTCGTAGAACACACCGGATGTCAATTGATAACTCAAAAATGGAGAGGACAAATCATTCCTTGAAAATCCACTTGATTTTTCATCTACCCATTTCGGAAACACGGAGGGTGAAGTTTTACGCTTCTGATCTACCCCTCTATTTGATTCATCAGATCATGAGGATGTCAATGAAATCATTGCTTTTGCTAATCATAGCTATCGTGATCTACTTACTCTCGTATTTTATCATGATGATGATTCTATTGAAGTTTATTTTTCCAAGCCACTTGTTTAAGATGATCTATCTATCAACAAAGTCGAAACCCCACAGACTATTGACACACTTCAACCCGAGCTGATGGTTATGTCAGGCCCTCGCTATCCTGAGGTTGGTTTCACTTCTGATCATGAAATTTTTGAAACACCCAAGGATCCTCATCACTTATCTTTATGCATTGAATAGCTATCTCACACACAAATTATGCTTCCTCCACTCAAACTACGTGATCCCATAGCTCATGCATTGGAGGAATATTAGATAGAAAGCACACATGCGCGATGAAAGTTTTCTTTGTTTTTTTTGTTTTCTTTCATGTCACAGTCAAGAGTATGTGTATGCTTAATAGGTACACGTAGTGTCATACAACATCATGATAATTCCACAGATGGCATGTCATGCACTTGCACTCACTTATGTTCTGTGGACACATTTGAACTCAGAGTGTGTTTTTCTGCATTGTTATATCTTTCATGTTTGGTCATTCGCACATTTGTCTTGTTTGGGAACCACGCCTTCACCAACATCGGTCAACCAATGTGAAGATGGCTTAATTGGAAGCATGACTTCATGTGAGCAGACCCATGCATCATTAGCTTAGGAGTAGGAGTAGTGTTTTCTTTTGGTTTGTTTCCTTGCAAGCATGCTTTCTTCTTATTTTGCATGTTTGTTTGCTTGCTTGCTTGTTTTCTTACTCTCTTTGCTCATGCATTTACTTCTTATTTTTCTTTGTTTTGTTGTTTGTTTGCTTGTTTGTGTCCATAGGTTAGTTTCACACAAAACCATATGTGACTTTTGAAACAAGTTGGCTGAAGTATAAGAGGACTTGTGCAATTATCAATACTTGGTTATCTGTCATCCTTCCTTTGTATGAAGAACCTGTTATCTTCAATCCATGATATGTCAATGGAAAATACGTATTGTTCGATGTGAACCATGGAGAAAACACAACACTTGCACACTAACTAGTGTCACCGACTCTAGTCGATTGTTTTGGGTTAATCCTTGTCAGCTCATTCAAGTAGAGTAAGGTGAGGGGGAAAACGTTAAAAAACACATCATAGGTATAGATAAAATAATTCTCTAAAGGAACAACCTCTCCTGCTCTCAATAAGTTGGGATCCCTCTTCCGCCTCTGAAATGAATAAGTGTTATGCAATGTTACGAAAAATGAAAGAATGAAAAAGTGAGAAAATTCGAAAAAAATGAAAAATGAATAAGGCGAAAGAATAGAAATATTTCCTGTGCAAAGATGTGATGAAAGTAACTCCACCAGGGTATTGACTAGGCTTGTTGGCAGCAGAGAAATGCTTGTGTACCTATGTGACTCCATTGGGGTATTGTCTAGAACTGCTAGCAAGGGAGCAACACTAAAGATGAAACTAAAACTCTGGCGATCATACTTCTTGTGCACCAATATACCCCTCATTCCCAATCGAAGCAAGTACATTGAAAGGCATGGAAATGTGTGCTGACTAACCAATGCTTGGTAGATGCTACATCTTACAATCAAGCAAGTGTGGAAACCAAGACAAATAGAGAACTAAAAAATTCCTATAGAGGTGTTAGACTTGCTTTCCATGGACAAGGTCCATTCAGAGACCTAGAGTTCTACCAGTGTGTTGTCAAGTGTTGTAGCGGCTACAACCACCCTCCAAATTTTTTCCTTAGCTTTTTTTGGGAGCCTCCCTACCAACCATTCTTCACAGCATGTCTTTCAATGTCAAGTACATAAGATTCATTGGTCTTTTAGTAGCTTTCCAGCCTGTGCATGATAGGTTGCTTCACTCCCCTCACAGGTTGCCACTCCAAACTTGGGCCAACTACTGGTTGAGTAGCTCCCTTAGAAAATTGCGAAATTCTGAAGGGGAACTAGCCTTCCCTCCAGAAATTGTGCAAATCTGATTGGAAGCCTACTAGGCTAAGAAATTGCACAATATCGCCCAACAGTGTATCTCAATCCTGAAATTATGCAATTATGGGCAGCAATTAGCTGCTCCTCCTACAAATTGCGTAATTTCTCTCGACAACTAGCCCAACTCCTCCGAAAAATTGTGCAAAAATCCCTCTCAGTCAACCAGACTATTGCATGTGCCTTCAAGTTGATCGGTTCCACCCAAGACACAGAAAACATGACTTGCACACATGGGTTTCCTTTCCTGAAATAGAAAAAAGCAAAAATCATATGTAGATTTTAGGGATCTATTTTTAGCAGCTTTAGGTTATATGCAAAGATCATTTTAGAAACTTTCCTCCAAGTTTCTCTTTTTCTTCAATTTCTGGCATGCATGTCATAAGCCTCAAACTTATTTATTCGATGCTTCAGAGCTAATTCTTCACACCAATATTGGAGCTCTGACATCCCATAGGTCATCCAAGAGTCTTAAGAACATCTGACTTAGCTATTTCCAGGTAAGTTCGCTTTACTTGTCTTTTGCAACATTTCTATCACTTTTTGTGTTTTGGCTTGTGTGAGTGTTGTCTGCTTGATTTCTGTGAATGCTTGTTGTCACTTCAATGCAAGTTGGCCTGTACAAGCACCATTTCAATTTTCATTTTCATCTCACTATTGTCACATGCATGTCATTGTTTTACATGAATGGTCCCCAATTCAGCGACTCGTTTCACACACATGTGTGTTTTTCCATTTTCAGAATCTTGCATTTGCTATTTGCATGAATGATCATTCACTCATGCTTAACTTCAGCATCACCATGCATTCACATACTCATATTCTTTCAGTTTCCTGTCGGCAGGTCTAGGTAACCTTGGCCCAAACTTTGCCTTGCCCGAACAACAATGCGCAATTTTGAGAGGGAAGGCTCTACCTTCCTCCCAGAAAATGCACAAATTTGTCCAGGAAGTGATTGTTGACCCAGAAAATTGCACAATGTAGTCCCTGGCCTTGCATCACTTGCCAGCTGTAATTTTGCATTGTACAATCTCAGTACCCAACAAGCCAGTCAAGATTGCGCATTATGCAAATCTAGTATTCAACCAGCCTCCCAAAAGTCTGTACTACCTTTTGCACAGTTCCAATGGTTAGTCTCCCGACCTCCCAGTGAAAATTGTGTAATCCTTGCTAGCAGTTCCCTGGGTATGTTGCATGTCAATCCTCAAGTTTGCTTTGGTTTTAACTAACATATTTCTTGCCCTGCATTTCACCATGTCTCGAGATATAGAAGGTGTTCATCTGTCTCTCAACAATTCAGGATTAATGGCCTCCAAGAGACCAAGGTCAAAGAACGCTGACATAAGCGCAACTGGAGAAGCAGTCCAGCGAGTGTCTATGAATTTGCCTATATATGAAGACACCAAGTTGATCGTAGACAAAGACATCACGCTGAAATGGCAAGAGGTTAATGATGCATTCTCAAGAACTTTTGGGGAATATTTTTAAGACCACCAAGTCTATGTGAACATTCACAAGTTAGGCTTGTACCGAATTGCATGCAGGTATCTCGCATTCCCATGCACAGACATGATACATTGGATCGTCTCACACTAACACTAAGATGATAGTTTTGAGAAGTATCAGCGGGATAAAGATTTTTACCTTCAAGGCACAAGACTATCAACATATGTACCTGTTACACTGAAATTTGTCACCATGACTATCTGCAGTTAATATGGCTCCATCAATAGTCATATTGTCCTCCTTGTCAAGCCTCATACCTTTGCTCTTCATGTCAAACTTCAAAAAGAGAGAAAGTCACTTAAAAACATGTTTATCTCTGGGTACGCAGTTTCTCTCTACCTTACTTGCGTATACGCAACCCAAATACATTGTACCTGCGTACTTGTACGCTCTGTAAACCAAAGGATGGGTGCGTACCCCTGTAAAGGTCAAAAGGCGCGAGTTTCATCTTTAAAAATTTACTTGTGGTCACTTCTAGA